>JACXVL010000408.1:0-13087 GCA_014898675.1 Athelia sp. TMB | reverse complement strand
GCAGCGACGAGCGCTTTCGAATTCTCTTCATTACGGGAGAGACCAAGAACAGTGTGCTCGTGAGCAAGCAGCTCCTGGATGACAGCGGAGCCGACAAAGCCCGTAGCACCTGTGACGAAGACGCGCATTGTTGCAGGTGGGGCACTGGGTAGGATAGATGCCAAGTATGAAGGGTATGAGCTTGAAAGTAGCTCTTATCGCCTTTTCCTGCTGAGTGTATGATTAATTCTGTCGATTTCGAAACTTCAATATCTAACTCTTATAGAGATTCAAGTGTTCCTAGGGCGGGGTCCAGGTGGGTAAATTATGTCGGAGTTGAGTAAGGCCGCAGGGGATGCTAATCTTGGCATCTTTTAATATCATACAAGGTTGTGCGGGGTGGGTTGTTCCTACTGCCGGAGTGAATGAGTCAGCCTTGAGCGCAATATTGAATGAATGTGTTCCTATATTTACCTGCGGCAAGAGAAATCATTTCCTAAACTCGATCCTATATGATAAATGGTGAAAAGGAGTGTGGTTTCTTGGGGTTTGTGTATGGCCATCGATTGACCGCAGAGCGACTGGTTTCACCCATGGAGGTCGTCCCGGAGTCGGATGCAGTATGAACGAGTCAGCATCGAAGAGCCAATGACCTGAGTTAGGTTTCATTAATAATTTCCAGGACCCAAATGAACGGAGATAGGCTTTACCAGTACTGAAAGATCTCAGTTGCGATTCGAAAACGGGGCCAAATAGCCGATTTCTGTAATCGCGTTGGTGGTACTGAGCTTCGACACAAGCCAGAGCCTCATAGAATCCGCCCCACGATCGGCATTTGAAGGATGCTTCGCGACGATGGCAACTTCGGCTCCACCCTAGAGCGCAGACCCCATACTACCTCTTCGTCCCTTATACTCTCGATCCATTCAGTAACCGTAGGCCTCCGAGCCTCCTCATTATCTTGATATGACGGGAGGAGTACAAATCGGCCATCCCCGTGATCATTCATCTTCCTCAAAACGGCAATGAGGTATGAGTAAGGAGATGGTCCTCCACCCCACGCCAAAGTCTGTGGCTTTACCGAAGGCTTGACATAGACCCTCTTCACATTGGAGGGTAGCGCAGTGATAGGTTCCTGACCTGGTTGGCTACGCTGATCAGCCATACCCAACGCGATTCTGAGATCATACAGGAACTTGGTGGGTTTCCAAGTGCCGGGGACGCGGAGATGAGTCAGATTCGGGGCAGTATCGGGCAGGCAGGAGAAGAATTGGCCCTCAAATTGTTGCTTTGGTTGGGTCGTGAGGTGCCATCGTCGAAGTTGGGGAAATAACGGGGCGTGATTATCGAGGATATTTCTCTTAGACTGGTTTTGGCTCAGTAATTGGCCATCAGATGTGAGAGAGCCTAAGCGAGGGCAGGAGGGAAAAATCGCTTTATCATGGTCGTAGATATTCCAGCTGAAATCGACGCGGAGAATTTCGATGGAGGGTGAAACTCCCTCTAAGATCATCCAAACCGCGTCGCCTATAACTTTCTCCAGCTTTGTTGTGTCCGTCTCTCGGGGCTTGTGTGCCACGGAGCGAATGGGTAGAAATCGATTAGTATTTCGCGATTTTGGGCGTGGCTCATCGGTCATGTAAAGATGGCGAACCCGTCGAAGATGTGCGGGTGTCCGTGAGATAATAGAGGCGAATGCGACTAGGTGATCCGGCCCTTGGAGAACCATGCTCTGATACTTCACCGCCTCAGATGCAGCGCGAAAAAGATGTGACACCTGGGAAAGACAGCGTCCTGTGTAACCAGAGTCGGTACATGCGTTCCCAAAGATGATCTCCCATATTTCGAGAGGGATGCAGTGGACTATCGTGGGGTTATGCATAAGATATACGTGTCGGCAGAGGAGCTACTGTATGTGACGAAATGCAAGATGACGTGGCCGTTGCGAGGAGGTAGTGCAAAGTATCTGGAATAAGAGTCAGTTACATTGTCGTGCGCTCTATAATACACGCACTTGTCTCTAGGAGTCCGATGGGGTAGTGGTTGATGATCATGCAGCTATGAAGTAGATTTAGAGTCGAATCAGTCAACCTTGGTGCTCATTAATGTTGATTGTGGGATACTGACCGGCCCTAAAGTGTCACACCTGTTGTCTCACGTGGCGAATGTTTAGGTTTTTTCAATCGCGCTTGCCCTCACTCTAATCCGGGTGATTACTAGTAGACGCGGGCTACAATATCATGTCTTTGCATTTACCTTGTCGAATACTAGTCTCCCTCCGCTAATCTGGCTTCGTGCTTCCCTTCCCCGTAAAGCAGCCCTTTGATGATTCCGCTAATCTCCATCAGAATCATTGGGAGCAGTATTCTGATAAGCTACATATGCACTTGAATGAGTGCTTCGCTGGCTTCCATTAGACCATTATCAAAATATCCTTTTATCCAAATGCTCAAAAGTACCATAAAGTTTCAAGGGTCAAGCGCTATAAGTGAAGCACCGCGATGTGATTGCGGATCATGGCATATTAGGAGAAGACATCCAGAGTCTTTATTCGATGGCGCATGGTGCGGAGGGGGCCCGATTGCTACGTTTCAACTTGTGATTTGTTCACGGAGGCTCCAACAGCCGTCGCCGCCGTTGATGCGATCCTCCCAGTCGCTCGACGTACATCTGGCTTCCCAATAACTATCGTAGCTGGGCAGCAGCACGATGCGGCTGTCCGACTTTCGGAGCACCTCCAGTCCACCTATGAGACTCCTGTAGCTCAAAACAGGAGTTCCGCACATTCCTCCTGGAGTCGGAGGAGCAGCGGGCTTCACGTAAACATACTGGATGCTCGAAGGCAATCTCCCAATGGGGGAGATGGGAGGGTGAAAGCCTACGCGAGAAGAGCGCGTTCTGGCATGGGAGGAAGGCTGCCAAGGCACGGCGATATTGAGCGCGACTTTAAGGTCAGAAGGGAAGAAAGGCTCTTGTTCAAGATTGGAAAAGCGTAGATGGGTGATGGCTGGAGCAAGGGTAGTGATGGACGTAAAGGGATCTGGTTTTGATCTGCGGGGGTAGGTCATCAAATGCCAGCGATGCAGCTTTGGGAAAACCCCAGTACGCGACATGGTCCCGCGGTCACCAGAAGACTCCCTAAAGGGGAGACCATTGCTGGTCAGCTCTTTCAAACGAGGAAAAATGATTGGAGGCGAATCCCCAAAATCAAAAGTGCCACGTCCGTCAAGATACAGGACCTCGATTGACTCTGCAACCACCTGAAATATGCGGCAGCACGCGGCAGCAAGCTTCTTTTTCTCTGCAGCTTGTTTCAGGCGCGCGTCTCTGTAGTTCCCCTCTGGCAATGAAGGATGGCCCGTTTCTGTTGAGAGATGCGTTGACGAAGGAAATGATGTATGAGAGAGATATAGATTCCTGACACGGCGGAGGTGAGGAGGTGTGCGACGCAACAGATCTTCGAGCGCAAATACTTGTTGTGGGCCATGAGCAGCGAGACTCTGCAGCTTGACGCGCGCGGATGCGTTTTGAATGAACTTCGAGACAAGCGACAGAGACCGGCCCGTTTCGCCTGCGTCTGTGCAGGCGTGTGAGAGAATCCTCGTCCATATTTCAGGAGGAACAAGGTCCATGTCAATGAGATGGGCAGCAGATGCGAGGATAATTCAAGTCGCGCTGAACTGAGTCAAGACATCGGATCGGATAACTCCGATGAGCGAAAGCATTGCGGACGGCAGGCTCCGGGACTTCTATCACGTGAGGCGGTTGGCTATCTGTGGTGGTCATTGGTAGAATATGGATACTATTACTATATGAAAAGGTTACAGCCCCGCATATCTTTGATGCATACAATAGCATAAGAGCACCTTAATCCGAGATTATCTAGATCATTGGGTGATTTTATCGGTAGTTGGTTAATAATAATAATCTGCTTACCTTTCAACCAATGAGCTTATTAACCGCACATCGCGGGTAGCCTAGCCACAAATTATGATATACTTACAGCTTTCAGAAGCTACGACTCTGTGCTCATAGTAACCTGCTAGCCCTCAGGCAAACCGGAGTTGCGGGAACGCTGCGCTGGCGCGGTTATGTCCTTGTGCGACCCTCGGCCTGAAGTGTATCCTTATATGTCGAAACTGTTGCTTAACTCATTCCGGCCGGACCTCGACCTCGCGACCATATTTTGCGGTCTTATCTGGAGAGATGTTGTCCCGCCACCACATATCTCCGTACATCCATACTACACGTCGTGCCCGGCTCTTCCGCTTAACACCCTAACCATGAAATGAGGCGATAATCCTCCATGGTAGCCGCGAACTGGGGACACTGTGAAGGCGCACGCTCATCCCGCTGTTCACAAGAAAGATATAAATATATCTGTCGAAAACTTGGTGATGATAGAGAGATGATCTGACGATCGTTACAGGATCAGTGATGTCGCCCGTCCACACTCAGCAATTTTTTTTTATGATCTGGGCATGTGTACAGTGTACGACCGACGATCAAGTTGCAGCGGCGGCGCCACGGTTGGCGATGTCGCACATTTCATTATGCTCGATGAAGTGCTGCCGTTACCGCGCCCATCCCGACCCAATGGGCAGTATCAAACTATGAAATAGTAGCCCGGGCTGTCTTTTAGCCGTTGGGAACCCCTTGCGCCTTCAGCTAGAGTTGCGCACATAAATGATCATGCATCCATCGTACAAGCCCTAATGCCGCATGTCCCCGCTGTCAGCAAGACACAATTAGATGCAGTAGACCCAGCCATCGTGACCACACGCACGGTTAGGAACCATCGAGTATACCCCATGCATTCTGCCCGCTTCAAATACTGTAGCCAACCTCTATCTCGTCCAGCATAACAAAGGTATATAAATATCTGCATCCGCGTGCGGGGGCGTTTGACAGTGTCACTGACAGCGCCGCTGAGTGCCTTGTCAACGGGTAACGTCCCGTGCTGACTGAGCGCGGCGCTGGCTGGGCGGTGTTTATCCCAATAAGTAAGTTGAGTGAGTTCTTGGGTGCGTGCAGGAGACAACAAACCATAATTTGATGAGTGGCCGCTTGTGTTCATACACTTTTTCAGCGCGAGCATTTTGCCCTGCAGCCGCTCAGACACGGGCATACATATAGATATAGCTTAACTCGACAAGTAGTCGAGGAGCTGCTGAGCCGGACGTGGTAGGGTTCTCCTCGGTGGACTTGCGATAATACGGGATCTCGCGAATAGACTGGAATGTTTATTCCGGGACCGCGTAGATGGCAGTCGTACGAATTTCACAGAGCAGTAACTTCGGCACGATCAGGTGGCACCGCCAGACAGGATCAGCGCGCAAAGCTACTCCCAAACGAGGCTGATAAATACAAGTTCTTGAACCAGTGTTCACGTGCGAGATAGCCAATGTCAGCCATGTGATGCTAGCAATGCGCTGGAATAATTGTTCCTGCTGATCATCTGCGAGAATGGCGCCGTGCCCGAGGAGGATGCCTATCAGCACTGGGAGGCAGCCCCGATGGCGGCGGGCAAAATATGTGGTGCACACTCAAGATAGAGTGGTAGGATATTCCTCGGCGCGCTTGCAAAGAGCGGAACCCCGCGGGCGCCCCAAAAATCTATTTCAGGGCCGCATAGATGATGTCGGCTGAGATTCATGAACCGGTCGCTGCAACACGATCAGGTGGCGCTGGCAGGCAAGATCAACGCGCAATGTTGCTGCAACACGCAATGGACAGCTGGTCTTGTGATTAATTTTTGCGTGCGTGATTGGGTGATGCGAGCAATGGAACGGGGAGAACCATTCTCGCTCGCACCTGTTGGGGTCCAAAGATCACCGGCCGCACGGGCAGAACGCCGACAAGAGCTCAACCCTGATCCCGTTATGGCCTCTGCGAGAATGTCGCCGCATCTGGGGCGGGATGCGTATCTGCGCCAGGCTGCCGCTGGGGATCATATTACCCGATAGTTGTATGCGATAAGACACATTGCGGTGGGACGCGGAGATGAAGTTGGCTTGGAAGGCAGGGACCGAACCAGCGACCGGGGATGTAATGGGGTGCGGCAGCGTCCGGTGGCGCTGGCAACTGATAAGCACGCGACCCAGTATCAATATTGCTAGACGGGTGTGGTGAACGCCTGGTCCTGTGATGATAGCGATACCTGAAGCGTTGTTCGTTCTGCACTACAAGCTCGGGAGCCGCCGACAGAGCTAAACTAGAACTCCCCAGCTGCCTTGCAAGAATAGCGCCGGCGCGTGCACACGAGTTACGGGAAAGGCAAGAGCGGCGGCTTGTAGAGAAGCAGGCACCGAGGCAGCCGAGGATATGGCGGGCTACGTCAACATCCCCACGATGGATCAGACGAAGCGCACGGGCGCAATGCGAGTATTATTAGAATCGGGTTGCGGGACGAAGAAAGATGTCAAATGGCCTTGAGTGTAGTGCCGAATAGATGCTGGCTCAGAACGAGGATGGGAAACACGGTGGACAGAAACACGATGCAGCCGCCTACAGCCACGCTCGATGCTGCGTCTGTGCGTTCTGTCGTCATCAGTGATTAAGCGTGATAGAGTCTGGCTGGGGCCTGATTTGCAGGGCTGAGAGGTACAGTCGCGGAGCGGGTGCGCGTATGTCGTCGGATACAAACTCGAATCGGCGCTGAAAAATCTTGGCATTCGGGGGTTCCGCCTTGCAGCTCGATCACAGCCGCGCGAGCACTAGTGCTCATGATCAATAGTGGTCGCGGATGATTTGCTGGGACCGAGGATATGGCGGGAGGCGTTGTATGCCGCCGAATGGGCCTCCGTAGTAGGGGCAGCGGTTGCAGAATCCTGACATTAGAGAACAACAAACGGTGTAGATAGATACGATTCACCGCGACCGAGAGGCGCGGGACCGAGGATATGACGAGAGAACATTGGCATGTGTACCTCCAGTATCCGACCAAAGCAAATCAGACAGCGCGCGATTGCAAATACACGATGTGGGGATCTCTTAATCCGCAAGCGACAGATAGGCCGTGGATGAGAAGTACAAGCACGCAGCAAGCGGTTGCAGAATGCAGACATTGGATGGGAAGATATAGATACGACGAAGCATTAGACTTCGTCCCAGGATTCTGGCAGTTGCGCAATCTTGACATTCGACCCCAGGGGTAGCAATCGGTGTTGGCAGCCATAGTTAGATCTCAGTAATCAGGACTGGTACCCCGTATTGGTCGTGTATGATTAGTCGGAACCGAAGATATGACAGGGGAGCATTGCGATATGCCACAACAGCATCTAATAAGGTGACTTAGCCGGCATGCAATTGGCAATAGAATGATGCAGAAAGCTCTTATCTACCCGTGTTACTGGTTATTGTATCTTATCCACCGATGGGTCATGGATGCGAAGTACTGGTACGCAGCCATCGGCTGCAAAGTCTGAACATTCCAACCTGGAGATTAATTTTATCAGCTAGGCCCCAAGCTAGCAGGGGAACGCAGCAAATGTCGTGGACGATCCGTCGGGACCGAGGATTTGACGAAAGGCGCGTATGTATGCTGCCGGATACGTCTCGATAGCCCACAGCGAGCGGCTGCAGAGTCCTGACATTAGGGGGCAGCAGAGTATTGATAGTAAGATGCGAATCACCGGGCTGAGCGATTTGCGGAACCGAAGATAGGGCGGTAGAGCATTGGCATATGTCCCAGTCTCTAACCGAACCAAATCAGACAGCGCGCAATTGCAAATAGCAGGATGCGACTGTCGCTCACCTCGAACTCCCAGGCATCTATAGATTGTGAGCAGAGTTCTAGCACGCAATCAGACGCTGCGAGCCCTATATGTTCAGGGTACCGAGGATTTTGGGAGCTGAGCCTGGGTTGGGCTGGCGTGCACGCTTTGTGGGATCGGGGATATGACGAGATGTACGCTTGTATGCCGCGATAGCTGCATATTCCAGACATTGAGTGTGGCAAGTTCGGCTGGCAGCTGTGTGCGATTCAAGGAACCGAAGATACGACGAGAGCATTAGCATATATCCCAAGTTCAGTGCAACATCCAACGGAAGTAAATCAGATGGCGCGAAATTGCAAATACTCGGAGCGGGTGCTCTTCTCTCGCGCACATGCGCTGGTCTGGCGAGCACTGGATCCTAGCCAGGGAACGATCGTGTGCATGCAGTACTCCACTAGATGATTACTGGTCGTATGTCAGCGCGACTCCAGAGGCATGCTATTCTGAAGGTGCAGCTTGCAACTCGATCTTCGAACAGCCAGCACGATTGGTTGGTATAGGTCGTGTGCGATTCGCCGGGGCCGAGGAAATGACGAGGCACGCATTCGTTATCCGATCCTCATCAGCCAACGGGGGTGACATTTGAGGGTGGACATCAAGTTGAGAGCGAGGCGCGTATATCTTCGAATAGCTATCAGCGGTGACATTTGAGGGTTGATATCCAGTTGAGAGGGATCTCGTCGCGTAGATCTGCGGGGTCCGAGAATAAGACGGGGCATATGTCCAGCAGCATCTAAAAAAATGCATCTCGGACAGCATGGATTACTGGTCTTGTGAGCACTAAATCCCCCCACCGATCGATCGTGGATGCGGGTGCCGGCACCCGAGGATGTCTGTCGCTGAGTGTTGGTGAATACGCCATCCGCAGCAGTAGTATACGCACCGTTACCATCACTGATACGGCCGATTGGACGAAGAACACGCTGCGTTTTGAGGGAGGGGGCCGACGAACGGCCGGTCGCTGCGCAGTGGTCGAGGACGGCGCGCGCTGTGGAGTCGTGTGCAGCTAACCAGATCAACAACGCGCCTGAGCCTTCAAAAGTTTGCATATATGCATGATATCTCAGAAAGACGTTATCAGGGTGACTACTGCCAGCAGAGAAGGATGGATGATTGGAGACCAGTCATGATTGACAAACTTAGCAGGTTCCGGTTTCCTAAAGTGGCACACGACGGGTGTAACGGCATGACGTCCGGGCGCCTATTGTGTGTATTTTCGACTTTTCGACTTTTTCGGATCCAGCGGCACACGAGCTGCGCGTACCTGTGCCCCGACTGTTCCTGGCTCATTCTGCCCCACTGCTCCTCGACGCCGCACGCGATGGACGCGATGGAATCTATTCTAATGATCTGGATGGTGGCACGATCAATGCGTGGAACGGGGGGACTGAGTTGGTCGCGAGACAAGGGAGCTGAGACGGGGATCTATTTACAGCTATGTCTGTCACTTATCACCAATCGCTGCGATAATTATAGCACACAACGCAAAACCACCTCCCTCGGGCGCCTGCAAGTCAGCCTTCCCTAATATACCCCCATGCCCACCCTCGTTTTCGCCCCTCCTTCTCAATTCGACACTGCCCGCTTTACGCCAGGCTATCACCGCCCAACCATGGGCCACGATCGCGACATGTACACCCTCATGGTCCAGGAGGACGAGGAGCTCGTCCAGCGCCGCGCATCCCCCCACGACGACGACGACGAAGATGACACCGACGCAACCCTCCCGCGCCTGCGCATGTACGCCGCCATCCTGCCGTCCCCGCGCCGCGCCCTCACCCGCCGCCCGCTGCTCGCCGCCGCGCTCCTCCTCGCGCTCGTCTCCCTCTGCTCCACCGCGCTCCTCTACGCGCGCGGCTCCGCCCCCCTCTTCGAGTCCGATCTCGGCGACGCCCCGGAGGCCGCCCCCGCACCAACCCCAACACCAATACCGCAGCTCGCACCGATACCGATACCGGAGAACTGGCCCTCCGCGCCCGGCAGCGCCTGGCGCCCCTTCCCCGCGTCCGCCCCCGCGCTCGCACTGGAACCGCACGAGCGCCCCACGCTCTCCCAGACCTACTTCGCCCCGCGCGGGTGCCTCGACGCGTGGGTCGCGCACAGCATACTTTGCCCCGCCCTCCTCTCTCCCTCCTACCCGACCGCCTTTGCAGAGGCGCTGAAGCTGCGCGTGGTGCACACATGGGTGAACGGCTCGTCGCCCGCGCTCGCGCGCGTGAAGGAGGCGATGTACGCGGCGACGCACGAGGCGACGACGGGGAAGAAGGTGTATACGCGCCCCGGAGACGCGCGGCGGCACTTCACGGACCACGGCGAGCTCGTGCACTCGCTGCGCTCCGTCGTTGCATCTCTATCACCCGCGCACCTCGCGGGGTTCACGCTCATCACAACGGATCTGCCTGTTTCTGCGTTCGCGGAGAGCCCCGCGGAGCTCGAGGGGGTGGGGGAGTGGGCTGGGGAGGGGGAGGGGGTGAGGATGGGCCAGGTGCCCGTGTGGCTCGACCTCGAGGGGCAGCGGTGCGAGGCGGGGACGGGCGTGGGCGTGAGCATGCGGCACCACTGGGACTTGTTCAAGATGCGCGCCGCCACCTCCTCTACTCCGAAGCGCACAGTGGACTCCAGCGACGAGATACTCGACGCCGCGGACGAGGTGGCGGAGATCTGGGGCGGGCGGGAGGACGAGAGGGAGCGGGAGGCGGAGCGGTGGCGCGCGGACGCGCTACCCTCGTTCAACAGCATCGGCATCGAGACGCAGCTCGTCGGCATCGCCGAGACCAACGCACCGCAAGAAACCTTCCTCTACGTGAGCCCCCTCCCTCCGCATATACGCATATATGCGCCTACTAACCCTTCCCCCCCTCCCCCTCTTAGTTCAACGACGACTTCTTCCTGACGCGCACACTCGCACCAACAGACTTCGCGTCCCCGCTCTTCGGGCCCGTCCTGCGCATGCAGCGCGACCCCACCGTCGCCTCCACCCCGCGCGGCGCGTCCACCGCGGACCCGGACGGCGAGTGGCCCTCGCTCGGCTACGCGAACTGGCTCCTCGACGCGCGCTTCTCCTCCCCCGCCCCCGCCACCACCGAGGGCGCGCTGTTCGCGAAAGGCGGGAAGGGCGGGCGCAAGCGCGGGTACATCCAGCACTTCGCGAAGAGCTTCTCCGCGCCGCTGCTGGCCGAGCTCGGGGGCATGTGGGGGCGCGCGCTGACGGACGGCGGGGCGGTGCGGTTTCGGGGGGACGGGAAGGGCGCGGCGCCCGGCGTCGCGTTCCTCGCGGCGAACTTCGTCGTCGAGCGGCACCGCGAGGCGCTGCTCTTCGCGTACCTCGTCCTGCGCTCGTCCACCCCCGGCTCGGCTGCGTACACGGGCGAGGAGAAGGCGCGGGTGCTCAGGGATATGGGGTATGAGGGAAGGGAGCGCGTGCTGCTCGTGCGGGAGCCGGTGCGCGCGGCGCTGAGCGCGGAGGGCGTGCTCGTCGAGGCGGGGCTCGGCGGGCCGCAGGCGACGCACTATTCCTTCACCGCTGCGCACTCCGGGTATGCCTACGCGTGGTTCGCGGGGCGCCCCGTCCTCCGCCCGCCCGGTGCAGCGGGGCTGCGCATGGGCGCGGGGAAGAAGGTCGGCAGCGCGGGCGCGGAGTACGTCGCAGGACGCCCCGCGGGCAGCTGGCCCTCGTACACGGACACAAAGGAGGGCGAGCTCGCGTGCGTGCTCGACATCGAGGAGTGCTTCGGGCCGGGCTTCCTCGGCCCCGGGCCCGTGAGCGTGGAGGAGACGATGAAGCGCGTCGCGTTCGAGCGGCCGCAGTGCGGGGACTGCGTGATCTCGCGCCTGCTCGCGCTCAGCGGGCCGCGCGGGCTCTCTGCCTTCCTCCCGCCCGCGCGCCCCGCCGCCGACGCGCAGTGGGAGGCGGCGCTCGCCCGCGGGGAGGTGCGCGTCGCGCTCGACAGCGCGCCGCGCTGGGCGGACGCGCGCTTCCCGAATGAAGGCGGCCGTGCGCGCGCGCTGCAGCTGCTGCAGCGCTACGCTTATTCGCTGGGCGACTCGCCCGCGGAGTTCGTGAAGGTCGCGAGCGTGCGCGGGCTCGCGCGGAGCCTCAAGTCGCTCAGGGGGCGCATGGCGGGCGCTGACGCGCCCGCGTTTTTGGTGATGAACGACGATGTGAACGACCGCGCGAGCGTGGGGGAGGTGGAGGGCGTCACGCGGATGCTGGGCGGGTGGATGGAGGAGATGTGGCCGCAGAAGGTGTGTGTTTCGTGTTTTTTTGCTTTTGGTGTTCGCTGACGGTGTGGCAGATGTGCTGGGAGTTATAGCGTGAATGGGTGTAGAAGTGTCGTGTATTTTTATGTGTGGGCTAGAGCTTGCTGTGGGTCCGTCGCGTCTTGTGTTGTGCATGCAGATATGTATACCAGTCAATTATTAATACCATTCGCAATGATTTGTGCTGAACATCGGCGAATATAGGATC
Organism: Athelia sp. TMB; assembly: GCA_014898675.1. Lineage (NCBI taxonomy): Eukaryota > Fungi > Basidiomycota > Agaricomycetes > Atheliales > Atheliaceae > Athelia > Athelia sp. TMB. Next base: position 862 of record JACXVL010000408.1, on the reverse strand, counting down.
TGGTGGGGTCCGAATGGCCAATAGGAAGCTGCCCGCTTATCTGATCCGGTCACACACCTGCTCGTACAGCGATTGTCAACTTCGGGACTCAGACCCCTTCGCCCTGCCACTATATCGCTATGGACCGTACTCCTCCCGAGATATGGGCGAGGATCTCCTCACATGCTTGCACCGACGCAGGCGCCACGGGTCGGTCGCTGTCGCGTGTCTCAAAGGGCATCCGAGACGCTTCTGCGCCCTTCAAGCTGCAAAGCATATCTATCTGTGGCAAGCAGCAGGCCGCCGCATTCCAAGATATTCTCCTTCGAACGCCGCCTCAACTTCGGCGCGTCAGATATCTCTATCTATCCACCCATAAAGCAGCGTCGGACAAATTCAACATGGCTGGGAAATTGAGACAGTTGGGCAGGCGGACTATGTGGGATCAGCTTGTCAAAGATAAGCGAGGACAAGCTGAGCAGCAGCAGCAGACGTGCATCGTGTTGAACCGTATACTGCAAATGACTGCGGAGTGGGTTGAGATTCTCTACCTCGACGATGATGACCTCTTCCGCGTCGGTGATTCGCCCCTAGTTAATTTCCCTCGCTTGGAGGAGCTGGCCTGTGGATCTTTTCCTATCCACGATCTTCCTGGTGATAGCGATGCCGTGAAAAATCCCGTGGTGTGTCCCAAACTCCGCAGATGGCATCTGAAGGCGTACCCCGCCATGCTATTCCAAGACATAGATGGACAAGATGTATTTACCACCATCGCCACCATCGCCCCATCCCTCACGCACCTGTTCTTCTCTGGCCTTCAACAAGAAGGATGGTTTCCTTCTCGTCTCAAAGCTGCACTCGATGTGATCGATCCTCGACAATC
>JACXVL010000407.1:38010-58857 GCA_014898675.1 Athelia sp. TMB | reverse complement strand
TAGGAGCGAAGTTGATTGGGCCTTCTTTGAAGCCAACAAATGCAAGGCCGTTCCGCATCAGGTTACGAAGCTGATCGAATGCAAGCGCTTGTTCGTATTCTGAAAGCATGATCAGCGGTAGCGTTTGATTTGAGAGGTTGTGAAATACCTTGTCTTGAAATCAAGAAGTCGGCGTGTAGACGTGATATGTCAAGCCGGAAGTTCAAATCACCACATAAGAAGGTGTAATCAAATTTGTCCGTGATATCTGTAAATTTAGGTCAGCAAGACTATCAATCTATTATTTTCCTGGTAACTCGCCCTCAGCCATCATCCGTGGATCGTTAGCCTCTAGAAAATCCTCCACCGAAAGCTCTGCCTAGGCATCAAATTCAGCAGACGAAATTTCAAGGGAGTCGGAACTCCTACTTTGATCTTGGTTAAGTTCGCAAGTCGATGCGGTACTTTGCGTTCATGTGCTAATGATAGAAATGGTATTAGTGTAGAGCAAGAAATGGAGATCGGATAACGTACCAGCAAGATGCGCATTCATGAGCAAGATTGTAGTCCCGTCAATATTCAGACTGACACCCAACCCTCCTTTATTGCCGACACGCCCTCCAATTAATCCAGCTGTAACAGCGGATTTGGAAGTGCCTAGTACACATGAGCTCGTGTGTGTAGGATCGATTGCAATAAACAAACCTCGAACCAGACTTCGGATATCCCGGTGAATGTACACTGCCAAATAGAGGCCCATCATCCGGTGTTTAATGAGTTGTTGGTATGGTCCTTTTCCTGCAGCTACTTCCTTCGTTGGCACACGATCTGTGGCGCTGCGATGTAATCCTGGACTGGGCGGGACCACAGTGCTGGTGGCAGTAGCCTTCTGATATGCCACGCATCCACCACCATTACAGAGCCAATCCTCCAGAACAGAAGTCCAACCGGAATGGGCATGAGGATCGTGGAAAAGATCCTCTTCATCTTTCTCCTTGGCTCGAGACCTGTGTTTCTCAGACTTCTCTTTGTCTTTAATGTTTTCTTTTTCGCGTTCTTTCGCTTCTTTGAGCTTGAAGCCGGCTCCGAGTCCCATGGGTATACCTGATGGAAATTAACGCACGTCAAATACGTTGCAATTAATCGGCATTACCAGAAAGGCTTGGACATTCTTGGCCCGCACTGCAGACGTTTAGTTGAATCTATTATGTGATCACATTTGTAACTTACATTACGACAAGATGGTACGGATGGCTGCCGTCCGAGCTTAGCTGCGGCCACTGAGGCTCTTCTAGAAGAGGCTGAGGAGAGTGAGGCGGAACTGCACCGAGAAGCTCCTCGAGGTCTCCCTAACAAATGATGCGTCATGATTACATGGTTTGCGGAATGATGAAAAAGCATACCTTCGGGAGACTGTCGTGCATGTTCCATCTATGCAAAACGGCGCGTTACATTAGAGGATATAAGCGAATCAAAATGCAAGGACACGCACGTTACGATCCTAACTTTCAGAAACTTTGGGTGTGTTTGTGATCGACTGGGTGCTCGTGGCCGCTGGTTAGGTGGTGCGGGCCCTTCTAAATTTATAGTAGACGCAGAGGGGGGGAAGAGGGCTTGTAATCGGGTGAGAACAGTAGGCTGAGCATGAACTGAGTTTCAAAGTCAGGTTGTGTAGTACTTCTGATCAAATAGTTGCTCTCACCTGGAGATGCCAAAGCTCCTGCTTTTGTGGGCGAGGGTAGGGTAGTCGCCAAGCGCAACTCTACAGGCATTGGGGGAGTATATGTGTAATAAAGAGATATGACAAAAGAGTGTAAGAAGTAAGGAAATGGCTTTAATGCATGCTTGAGCTACGAGCTGCCACAGGTCAAGGCAGGACAAGGCCTGGTCAAAGCCCGACAATTTCCCAATCACGAGTCACGACGTGTTGCGATCGCGTTTATTCTTAAGCACATTACCTAAGAAAAATTCCTTGCTCATCCTTGATCCCGCGCGTAGTAATTGACTACGATTGTCCTCCCCCTCGACAAAAGATTCACGTATACTATCATTGACACCGGCTTTCAAAACGACACAGAGTTTCAAAACTGGTAAAAATGATTTATTTCTCCATCGTCTGCCTTCCCATCCCTCTCGCCTTGTCGGGATATTTTTCTATACCAGTGTGGGCATACTGTAAATTAATTACAAGAGCAAAGAGCAATAATCGGGCGAGCTAGAAAAATCATGAGTATGGCTGATCCTGCTCAGCGACCAAAAATTGAGATAGTTCGCCTTCGGATTTCTCGCAGAGTCAATGATACTGGAAGGGATTTTTTATTGGTATATTAGACACTAAAACAGATACACGGAAAGCTATCCGAGAGAGATATGCTGACTACAGATGCGGGGCGAGAGTGCTGAAGCAAGAGCGCAGATGAACGTGACAGAGTGTGATAAAAATTGAAACTCCGACCAATCAACAGTCCAGGCCGCCAGCGCCCACTGAGACCGAGACCGCTGAGCTGCCGATGCGGAGTCTGAATCGGCATTGTGACTTACGTGTGACAATCTTTTGAAACACTATGGTTTTGGCACTCTTTTCGACGGCTTCGTTCCGACACTGCAACCACTTCAAATTATCTCCTACTCAAAAATTCCTCTTATAGAGCAGACCCTACGCTATCAGATAAAAAAAGAATCAAGGGAAAATATGGAGTAGCGTTGTAGCTATGAAAATAGTTTTACGGATTTTGAAACACTATGTCAGTGATAGTAAGCATATTGAATAAATAATTGTACAGGTATAAATTGAGTACAAATCAAAAACCTAGAACAACTCAATCAAACTTGAAAAACCGCGAAGTCTTCTTCGTTCTCGCGGTTGGGCTTGGAACGGAAGGCACGAGAGGCTGGTGGGTGACAGCACCAACGGCCGTAGCTGTTGCTGTGCAGGCACCGTCATCCCCCCAGTCACCGGAGGGGCCTGTAGGGTGATTCCCGTGTTAGAATCTATCACTTGCCGCCAAATAAGTATAAAACCAACCGCCTGGCGTGTCAGCTTCACTCCAGTAATTTGCAGTCCACAAATGGCCGCTGCGAGAATGTCAGCGACCAGCCAAATATCCGTTCCGACATGCTTACTTGTATGTCACTTGCGAGCCTTCGGCATACTGCAGCAGGGTGAGGAAGGGGTTCGACGATACTCGAGATTCAATCACATACAGCAACATTAGCCATCCAAGCAGATACAGCTCCGCATGCGTTGGTTCCAACAGTTGTTGAAGCGATAGCCGATGAGGTAGCCTTGGAGGAGGTGCTCGTTGGTGCAGAGGTAGTTGGTGCCGCAGCGGGGGTTGATGGTCCTGCACTCGTCGTGGGAGGGACGGATGTCGTAGTCGAAACCGCTACTGACTTCGTGGTAGTTGCAGTCGCAGTAACCGAACCATCACCGAGAGCACTTTTAGCTGCTTGATCATAACGATCATTTTGATACGCTTGTGATGCGTCCCTGCGGAAAGCTCAGCGTCTGAAACCTGGTAGTTCATCCTTTGCTACGCGCCACATACCATAACATGACACCTCCGAATGACTTGTATTGGCTTTGAGTACCTGCGATAATGCCGGCCAGGGTTTCAGCGTCGACGTAGCCACTTCCAGCTACCATACCGTTAGTCCGAAATCTGCATGTCTACAGAGACAACACTCACCAGCCGTGCTCGACGCGGGCGCTCCGATGTATATCTTGACATCACGGTTGGGAGAAGTACTAGTGGCCCAAGTGTCCCAGTCGGCAAAGTCCCAGTCCTATATATTTGTGCTTTCAATAAGACGGCGGGTTTTGAAAATGGATTGAAGCCCACATTGGCATCGCCATAGTTGGTCAATCCGCAATAGTTGTTGTCTGTGATGCGTCAATAGGCGAGCCCTGGTTTGATACTGACAAGACCTACAGAACTGAACGTAAAGTGCGTCAAAACCAACTGCGCTGATGACTGAGCCGAGGTACGCGTCGCTGCAGGGTCCATTGGTCAGAACGCATAAAGTATTGCTATTTGAGAGTGCACCAACGGGTAGGGACACTGAGGTGCACCCGTAACGTAGTAGCTGTGGCGGATAGCTCATCAGCAGAAGTAGACATCGAGCTCTGAAGAACTTACGTCTTGTCAGCTGCGTCCATGTGGGTACGGAGTTGCGTGACAAATGCGGCATAACCAGTAGATGAACCTCCTTCAATGTCAAGATCCACACCATCGAGCACAGCAGCACCGAAAGGGCGAGTTGTGCTGATCTCACTATTAATTCCAATTTTAGTTTTGTGCGTGAAATGTAACGAACCTGCTTCCCCCCAAGAATATATTCCAGATGGTGTCTGCAAAGGTTTGGGCCTGTGTGTCACTTGTGAAGCCGTAGGTTCCTGCACCTCCGCCGAGAGAAATAGTCACAATCTTGCCGGCCGCTTGACAAGTAGCAATATCTGATGCCAGAAAAGAGCAATCAGGCAGATCGGTTCCGGCAAACGGAGCGTTGTTGGTGACGCCACAGATCTGAAATAAGCTACGTCAGAAAACGATAGCCTCGGAGAGAAACATGTGTGCTTACATTGGACAAATCTAGGGAAGGGAGATTATCATCGTCGAAGAAAACATTAACAAAAGCCATAGGAATAGCGTCGATCGTGTCATCTTGGCAATAGTAGGACAAGTTTTGCTGCCAGTTAGCGGTATCGGTGGTGTGAGTTGCTCCATATGAGTTTTGGCCCCAATATCTAAGAAAATATATTAGGTCAAAGCAAAGCAAAGCTACAAAAGAGCGTACACGGCGAGCTGGATTCAAGATTCAGTCGGCAGGGTTAATGAGAATAGATATTACGCTTACATTGTTATTCGCCGTGTTATCGAAGGCGAAGGCGGACGGAACAAAGCCGAGAAGACCGAGAGAGAAGAGTGACAGTGTCGTGGATGTTAAAGAAATCATGGCAGCGATTGCAGTCAAGCCAGTGAGTTAAGAGTCTCATTTGTCGTTGGAGCATTATATACCACCAAGAGACCAAAAATGCTCACTGCCTGCATGGTACCCATCAAGATGGCCAGCAGGGCACTTACACGACGGGATGAGATGATACCCGTCACCGGTTGGGATACAGGGTAGTAAATGAGCGCCTAGTAGGACTATGCGCGTGAACGCTGTTTCGAATGAAGCACTCGACAGCATGGTGAACAAGAACATGTATTATTGAGTGCATATGCCAGCTCACGATCCGCTGATTCCGCAGCTTCCGTTGGTTTGCATTACCATGTATTTCGTTTTTGTTTCTGCGTGGTCGAGCTAGAGACTGATCCCAGACTGATCCCATTTGCTGAACTCTAGAGTGCGAATCCATCTTGCAGATATTGTATCACAGAGGAGCAGAGAGCACTCTTCCAGGAAGTTTCAAGTAACCGACCATTCAAAACTGTGATGCTGCTATCGCTAGGAATGATCAGCTGCATGGGCGTTGTTGGAGGTTGTTGGTGATACCGCATGTCAGTGGAGAGGCCTTTGATTGCTGCGCAGCTTTTGAGGTGGTCGCCAAATTCTCGGCATTTGCCTTCATCGGCAGACACCAATGGGGTTTCGAGGTACGTGCTGGCAAGCGACAGTCAAAGAGGTTGAACTGGTAGTCATGGCTTAACAGGTGGCCACGCTAGTAAACAGCCCCATTTTGAGAGCCAGAACTCGGACTGAGAAACATCAAGTACAGTAAGAACAGACCTGAGAGCAACGTCATGGCCGGCCGCCGCGCCGGCCCAGCCTAGCCCTGGTCACGCGGACACGCCTCTTGACGCCGACAGACATGGTGGCAACAGCAGGTCACATAAATATTTCAAAGAGCAAAAGGCTCCAAAAGCATTCCAGAATAATGCTTATAAATTGACGAATAATTCAAAATACCCAAAGGCCTCTTTAAAAACCATCGCTAACTCAAACCGCCTAATCCTGCTTGGAGAAACGAGAGGCAAGCTTGGTTTCTCTGGCGGGCGCTGCTTCGGGCGCCCTGGCCGCTTCGACAGCTCTGGCTGCACTCGCAGGCTTGGGCACAGATGTGATCAGAGGCCTTGGCGTCACCTTATCAGCTGCAATCGTGGCTGCGGCTGTGCATGGGCCCACTTCCGTCCAGTCACCGGCAGCACCTGAACACAACCGTCAGCGATCGCCAGAGCAGGCGATGCTACTAGATCCTACGTACCGCCTGGTGCATCTGCTTCTGACCAGTACTTTGCTTGCCACAAAGCTCCACTGCAAAGATATCAGCGCCTTTTGTTGGATATGAGTATGATATGTAGCTCACTTGTAAGTCACTTCCGAACCGCCAGTGTACTATCGCGTCCAGTAATTAGAACAAGCCCTTCCATGTGTGCAATACACTCACAGCGACGTTTGACATCCATGCAGCCACCCCACCACAAAGGCCTCCACTGGCAACTGAAGTTGTAGTTGTAGAGGACGTTGTGGTCTTTTTAGTGGAAGAGGTCGGTGGTGGAGTCGTAGATGTCTTAGTGGTAGAGCTGGTGGTAGGCTTGACAGAGGTTGGGCTTGTACCAGAGTTGCCGCCAAGCGCACTCTTCACCGCGACGTCAAATCGCCCATTCTCATAAGCTTGAGACGCATCCCTGGGGCGGGGAGGTGAGTTGGAAATCAGGCCCCTCAAGTCATTATGACACATACCACAGCATTACTCCACCGAATGAAGAATATTCGCTCCTCGTTGACTGGAGGATAGAAGCTAGAGTACCCGAGGCGACGTACCCGCTGCCCGCTATTCAGACAAGATCAGCGGTGCATAATGCCATAAACAGTAAGCTGCACATACCGGCCGTCGATGAGGCAGGTGCACCGATGTAGATCTTTACGTTCGGGTTTGGCGACACGGTCTTAGCCCAGGTGTCCCATTCTCCGAAGTTCCAATCCTAAAAATCAAACAAATCAGCGACCAGCAAGGCTGATTGCTCACTTGCACTCACATTCGAGTTGCTGAACTCGTTAACCCCACAGTAGTTGTTGTCTGGGATTATTTGTCAGCTAGTCTGAGATCAGGTGTCCCAAGTTTCACATACAGAATTGCACATAAAGCGCGTCGAAGCCAACCGCATTAATGACAGACCCCAGGTAAGCGTCCCTGAAACAAGCTCGTCAATAGCACTGTGAATGGTTGATCGTCACCTACGGGAATGGGCATTGAGGTGCACCAGTGATGTAATAGCTATATGTAATGGGTTAGTTCCTATGAATAAGCGATTGCGAAAGTCAAAGCTATAGCGCACCTCTTACTTGCTCCACTGTAATGGCTACGAAGCTGTGTTACAAATGCTGCATAGCCGGTGGATCCTCCTCCCTCAATATCAAGATCGACACCATCCAAAACTGCGGCACCAAATGGCCGGGTAGAGCTATAATTTCTTGAGCATTACCATAAGGAAGAGTGACAGACCATGATCCGTACCTGCTTCCACCAAGGAAGATGTTCCAAATGGTATCTGCGAAGGCTTGGCCTTGTGCGTCACTTGTGAAACCGTATGATCCGGCTCCTCCGCCGAGAGAGATGGTCACAATCTTGCCCTTGGCTTGACAAGTCTGGATATCAGCAGCTAAGAAACCACAGTTGGGCAAAGCGGTCCCCGCAAATGCAGGATATGACGAAACGCCGCAAATCTATAGTTGACAAGACCGGAAATAAGCGCCAGTTTTCCGAAATGCAAGAGTTCGCATACGTTAGACAAGTCGAGCGATGGAAGTCCGCCAGTATCGAAGAAGACATTCACAAAGGCGACAGGAATGGCGTCAATGGTGTCATCCTGGCAGTGTCGATGATGATTAGAATTTTGCTGATAATTTAGAGCCAGAACTACTTGCTTGACAATAGTAAGACAACCTTTGCTGCCAGTTGGCGGTATCAGAGCCGTGAGTAGCGCCGTACGAGTTCTGACCCCAGTAACTGAACAATTTTCAAGTTTCACATAAGCGATTGATTATTAGACTGAAAATATAAACATACACAGCCAACTACAGATATTCATGAGTACTTTCAATTACGCTATTCGATGGATTACACACATTGTTGTTTGCGGAGTTTGTGAACGCAAAGGAACCCAAAGGAAGGGTTCCAAGCAGTAGACTGGCCGAGAGGATAGTGGAGAGCATTTTGGTTGAGGAGCTAAGCTTATAATGCAGGGAAAGTGGGAAGAGCTTTATAGGATTCCCTTGACGGGCGTCTCCCCGATATTGCATTCGCATCGCATGGCGCGAATACTGAATGCGGTACGATCTTGCCAGCAGGGACCATAGACAGGTACTAACAGAGATGAGCGGCAATTCAACGGCATCAGGAATTGCCAGATAGGCAGCGCGTCCGGTTGCTTTGGCCTTCTCCGTTCGCTATCCTGTAATCTCCATGCGAGTGTTGAGCGAAGACATTAACATCTTCATGATCCGATCATCCTCCCGCTGGGAAATAACGCAGCGTCAACGCAGATCCATCACTGTGAAGGACCTTTTCAGCTCATGGAGATATGAAGCCCCATTGAGCGGGATGCAGCTCAGCTTAGTCGACTGGGCATAGAGGGAGCGCAGGTACCATCGCCACGTCAGGAAGTCAAATGATCCTTCATTGACGATGTGCAACATATGAGCAGCGTGGAGTGTACAGTTCTGCCGAGAGAGAACCAAAGAGCCTCAACCCAGCAAAGCCGCATCGCGTGGTCAGACTCACAAAGGATGTGATGGGCTCTGGAAGCCAGCGGATGCAAGCGCCATGTGCTATCGAATCAGGTACCGCGAGCGCCAGGTTCCGGGTGCAGATACCAGTAACGTATCAATCATAGCAGAATCAATATGTTGAACTGTCCAGATGCACGATGGTCGACATCTGACAGGGTTGGAGGTGGAGGCCCGAGCCCACATTAGGCCTAACTTGAACTAGCGCTGGTGTCGCCAGCCTCTGCAGATGGTACTGTCGACTAGTCTGTGCTAACGAACGGTGAAAGAACATCTGCACTTCCTAATTAGTAGGAAGCATCGGGGATGATGTGGTTGCCTGTGGCCATGCTGCTCTCAGAGGCACCGTTCTCCGTCATGATGGCAATAATGCCCGAGTTGGCCGCTGTGAGTCGTCGCGACTCTTTTGGCGGGCAGAGAAGCGCAAGTGCTATCCGGGAGTGCGCCGGAATGCATATATGGCGATGGACCAGGTGCTTGATATCTTGTAGAAGCCGACCATGTGCACCCCCACTAGATAGTAGAACAAGGTCAGACGGCGGTGAATAACTTTTGAATAAATATCAAAATAACTTACTCATAAGATTCCCACACTCCAAGTAGAGGCCAAACTCGCACCGTCACGCGCTCTTTGCCACGCCACTTCTCTACATCGACTTGATATTAATAAACCAAACTCCAGCGACCATTGGAACTTCACAATGAGGTATACTACTCTAAGATCATTGCGCTACTGTGCTCATCACAGCATTAGGCGGGGTTCCGCGTGGCTAGAATAGCTGAGAGTAGCGGATTGCCTCAATGTAGAGGTCAAGGCTCAAAACTAGACGCTACCAGATTGACTGTGGAATTGATCAAGCATGCTGCGGCGGGACCGGGTACCAAGTTGCCGCCTATTTCCGGTCTGCTCTCGATCACAAGGGCTTTATACAAAGCACCAATTCATCGCTCTATCACGATTGCAATGTCTAAGCCTCCACCGCCAGGTGTCTATGTCCCAGCTGTGATTTTCTTTGACGAGAAGGAAGAGCTTGATTTTGCTTCAATCAAGACCCATCTGCTCCGTTTGGCGAAGGTGTGCTACTTCACTAATAGATAGATGCTGGTGTATATGTAGGAATCGTGCACTGATCGGGTCTACCAGGGCGGCCTGACGGGCATTTTGGTACAAGGCAGCAACGGCGAAGCTCAGCACTTATCGCGAGATGAGCGGAAGGAGGTGGTGAAGTTCACAAGAGATACGCTGGATGAGCATGGATTCCAGAACATCGTTGTTATCGCTGGTACTGGTGCGCTGAGCACCCGGGAGGCAAAGCTATTCTGCGCGGATGCTGCAGAGGCTGGAGCCAGCCACTGCCTTGTCCTGACACCATCAGTTTGGCCGCCATACATGACAAGAGAGAGGATCATTCAGTACCATCGCGAGGTACGAACCTCCTCGCGGTCTGAGAGTCAGGATGATCTGATCCGCCGTAGGTTGCAGATGCGTCGCCCATACCAACCATGGTATACAACATACCTGTCGTAACAGCCGGAATCAACCTCGATTCTAGCATCGTGATTGAATTGTCCTCGCATCCAAATATCGTGGGGACGAAACTGTCTTGTGGCGACATCGGGAAGCTTCATCGCGTGACTATAGCCACGAAAATCGAAGAGTTTGTGGTATTCACAGGAAAGTCGGACGTGTTTGCACAAAGCCTGTTTTCTGGGAGCGCAGGCGTGATAGGCTCACTCGTCAACATCGCGCCGAAAACACATGTCAGATTGTGGAATCTCTACAAGGAGGGAAAGGTCGCGGAGGCACTGGAAATCCAGAGGGTCCTAGGGCCTGCAGATTATGCGATATCAAGGAATGGGGTCATTGGGGGGGTGAAGGCCGTCGTGAACAGAGAGTTCGGGTACGGCAGCAACAGAGTGAGGGAGCCACTGGGGATTCCAGACACGAAATTCCTCAGCGGCTCAGAGTATGATGTATTCAAGGCGGTGGCAGAGCTAGAGAGGTCGTTGTAGAAAATATCAGAAACAATGTAAAGTAGCCCTGGTGATCGTTGAATACTTTGTCTAGACTATCGCGAGCTGCAGTGGTCCCAAACCGCCCGACGGTGGAATGCAAGAAGTCGCTGGACTTTTACAACGCTGTGGTATTGCTGCCCGGTCGACCGAGCAGTGAGTCCAGTAGAGAGGCTACCTTCTGTTTTGCTTCCTCTTTTTCTTCGTTTACACTTTTGAGTTCTGCATCACGTCGGTGGGCGATTTGGGCCTCGTCAGACAAGAGAAGCATGAGCTTCATTGAGTGTGTGATGGAGAGAAGAGAGTTGGCCGCTCGAACCTGATTGCGCAATCAGACAAGCTTGCCAGTAATAGATCACCTGCAATGTACCATAGATTCGGCCCGCGACTGAGCCTGGAAAGCCTCTTGGGCAATTTTGAATTTATCTTTATCACCAATCTAACCTGAGGCCTGAGAATGTGATAGAGTGTGTGAGCATATATCAGCACTTACCGAAGCCAAGCTTACGAGATCAACCATTCCGTCGACCAAGGTCTCAACTTCGACATCTACCTTTTTATTCCATTCATCCTCTATTTGTTCTAGATACTGCTCAGAGTTTTGATCTACGACCGCCTGCTTGGTCTGCGTATTTCGAAAGTTTGCAGTAGGAAGAGCCGATGGTCGTGAGACATCTGTCTGAGGAGGGTCGGCCATAGATGATGAAGGTGTGAAGCAAGCTTTGAACGTTACATCATTGGCGCCAATTTTATAAAGCTCTTCCTCCATCACCGCGACACGACACGACGCGACGCGTTCGTTTTCCTCGCGATAGCTATTACCACCTCTGAATGCTACTCAGGCAACCTCGTCAATCTCGGTCAAATCAATCTTAGTAAATCTCGTTTTCACTTGGACTTTCCTGACCAATCCACCTGCAACCTTTCCCACCACCCTGTGCGATGCGTCTGTCGCTCTTCCCGTTCATTCCCGTTGAGCTCGTATCCGCTCTGGAGCAAGCCAGTATCAAGACTGATTCAGATCTAATGTTTTCCATCTCTACGGCTGATGTCTGGCGAAAAATTGCTCCAGGAATCGTCACCCTCACTGAGTTAGACCATATCAAAGAACAGGTCATCGCTATGACTTCCGCGAATGGTATACGGGGGGACATTCTACTTGAACGTGAGCTTTCGAGGCGTGAAGAGCAACCTGATTTCATGAGTGGCATACACGATTTGGATGCTCTTCTGGACGGTTTTGGCGGTTCTAGGATCTTCGAGGTTTCAGGAGAGAGGGCGTCTGGAAAGACAGTGAGCTCAGCTTCTTTTATATGGGCAATATAATAAACGTCTCTTCAGGCACTCGCGATGCATGTAGTTCTTCGCCACCTGGTCAACAACGCCTCGTCTGGAGCGCTATGGATAGATACCACTGGGGATTTCTCCCCTGATCGAGCTTCTCAACTAGTACATCTACACGCAGGTCAGGTAGGGAGGTTTCGTCTGAGAGTTACACGCTATGAGATCGTTAATGTATTGCGCCAGGCTCAATCCACTGCCATGCACAGACTTCAGGTATCGCTGGTCTTTGATATTGAAGCCGCACACGATATCCTTGACGCACTATCGTCCGCTCTCTCGGTAATCTGCTAACCCTCCCCTTATCCGTCAGATATGCTGATAAAGATGGTCAGTCACCGTTCATAAACGCCGCTGGCACACATATTCGTATTCTAGTGATAGACAGTATCACTTCTCTGCTTGGTCCAGCGCTCAGCTTTGTCTCGTCCCAAGGTCACGCGATAATGACGACCTTCATGCGTCAGCTGCGCGCGCTAGCGCAGTCCTATGGGCTGTGTATTTTTGTAGGTCATGTACTCTTTCTTCTTGATAAGAGGGACTTCTCAAACCGGGCTTTGCAGGTGATCAACAACGCAACATCCACAGCACCAGCCACACATAATCATTACTCGGCTTTTGGTGGGACGGCTGCTAAACCGGCCTTAGGGCCATCGTTCACTTTCCTCACAGATGCTACTATTTGGATCGCTTTATTCCAGAATAAGGTGCAAGGCGGGCAGGATGCAGAAGCCGACTGTATGCTTCATATCGTCGAGGTATTTCGGTCAAAAAATACCGTACGTTTATCATGAGACTAGTGATAGCCTATGGGTGAGGCTTGGCTAATACACAAGTCGAACAGAGATCAAGAACATGGTGCGTGATCAAGTTGCGCGACGGTCTGTTGGTGGACGCGGGTACATGACGTCCATATCCTGGCTGTTGACAATATTACTGGAAAAATAATGTTGCAATTCATGCATGGAAGTAAGAAGGATAGATATGTTCAAAAATACACTTGGAAAGCACACATGTGAAGACCCTCGACGGTGGCTAGTCGTCTCCAAACCGATCGGGTAGAAGGACAGGCGCAAGCAAACTCCACGAATAGAGCAAAATGCAGATCCAGCTCGACACAATGCGCATCCACATAGCAGTTTCGGAGCGTCCGATGTATACCACATCATCGGCATCAGAGGGGGTGGCCGTTTTGGAAACGACATTCCTGGAGCCATTTTAGAGTCGTTGAGCGAATAGACAAGAAGTAACATACCAGTCTGTAAGAAGCATTCCCACATACATGGTTCCAATGGCGAAAATGACGTGGAACCAGGTGTACTATGACTTGTCAGCTCGAGTAAAGGAAGCGAAGAGACAACATACATTATACCGAGTACCAGATCGCTCATCATCACGAGTCTCGCCGATTTCTTCCTCTTCTTCCTCGTCTTCGCCTTCATAAAGAGCCGAAGCGGGAATGGCCCTAGATTTTCGTCAGCAAAGCAAGCATATGACACGTTACACATACCCAGCTTCAACGGCAGCCAGCAATGCCTGATATCTCGGTGACTCCGTTTTCCCCGGCTGGGTGTTTACTACACCCAATTCTGCATGGTCATCATCTCCACCCAAACGCACTGCACCATCCTTTTTCTTCCCAACCAACGCTCGGCTCTGGGTGGCGGCCCTCGTCGTGGAATACGCAATCGCCAGGAATGTGAAGACAGCTCCCAGTACTACGGTGGTCGTTCGTGTCCCACTCTTGCGGAGAGGGTTACAGCTCTCGTTGCCCGCACCGTGCTCGTGGTTCGACACGGCTGAGACCACAAGATAGGTGCAGTACGCGGCGACCATGCCTGCTTGCGCGAGCCCTGATCGGGGGTTGTACTCCTGCACGGCAGGGTGCACACAGAGACCTGTGATAATCACACAAAGTACGAGATTGAAAGAAATAAAGAAGCGGTTAAGGGTGCATCCACTTCCGGCGAAGAACGCGTACAGCACGCCAGTGAGGGCGATGGTGCCGGCGTACATGAGGGCGGTAGAAGTGATGAGGATCCACTGCCAGAAATTTGAGTCTGAGTTTTCCCAGTTCTCAAGGCAGGTCTCGGAATAGGTGTGCGCAAAGTCCACGAGAAGGACAAGGCCGAGGAGGATGAATATAGCTGCACCAATGAGGGAGACGTAGTTACCCCAGAAGATGAAGAAGCCGTTTGGAATGAAGAATGAGGTGATGACGAGGAGAATCCAGAGAAGCACTTTAGGGCCCCACCAGCCGTTCTGAAGAGCGGCGCGCTTGTCTTTGGTATCTCTAACGCCGACCAGCGACGCACCAAGGATGGCATGGAATAGGGCTAGAGCAAAGCAGATGCGATGCACTGCAAGAACACCATAGCACCTGTCTGAATCACAATCCATCTTGATATAATCATAGCTCCATTTCTCAATCTGCTTGATAGCAAATGGCGTCTTCATGAGCCAAGCCAGCATCGAATTGAGACAGAATATGATCTATCCCATACAATTAGTGCCGTGCATGCAAAGTAAGGTTATTACGCACTGCAAAGCCGACACGAGTGGCAATGGACGAGTTGCAGTTGCAAGACTTGAAGAACATCGATGCTGTCTCTTCGTCAACCAGGCTTTCGGACAATGTGACGCTGTATATAACTCACCTGCAGTCGAAGTAAAGCAAAAAGCAATACCCGCGAAACACGATGTTGCGATTGTTCCAAGCCCACCGGCAAGCGGCAAGCTCAATAAGAGACCCATGGTAGTTGCAGGCAAAGAAACAAGACTGACAGTGACGCAGCCGCCGACTGCGGCCAATTGGGTAGCCAAATCAGGCAGTTCAAGCCCCTGTTACAAACTCCCTTGATCCGCGTTTCAAACATAACTCTTTGCTCTACACCCCCATGGACTACACTAACGAAGTAAACCACTCAGAGCTGCTGACAATCCAGGGTGCCCAGCCCTTCAATGCTGAGCCCCCTGTAGACCAACTTGTCCAGTTTGCTATCACGCCCGAGGATCTTGTCTACTGCCGCAATCATGGCCCAGTGCTTGCTCTCGACGAGGATAAATACGCTATCACAGTCAATGGCCTTGTCGGAAACGAGCTCAAACTTTCTATGCACGATCTTAAGACACAATTCTCTCGGGTTGAAGTTATTGCTGCTCTTCAGGTCTGTCGTCTGTTGATGTTTAATAATCGTCAACTCATGAGGACCTGTATCGCTCTAGTGTGCGGGAAACCGTCGCAAAGAAATGGCCGAGCTCAAACCCGTTAACGGCATCCTCTGGAAAAGCGGTGTGGTAGCTAATGTTAAGTGGACCGGCGTCCGCCTTGCCGATGTCCTAGCCCGCGCCCTACCCAACCCCCAAACCCTGACGCAAGATACCCACGTTTGCTTCGCATCGTACGTCACGCTCTGCCAGGATGACGGTTATTACGGTGCATCTATACCTCTTGCGCGAGCCCAATCCCATGCGGAGGACGTCCTGCTTGCATTTGAGGTGCGTCTACCTCCTGTCTAATTACGTGTATCGTCAACTGATCAATGTTCTGGGTCTATTAGATGAACGATGAGCCCCTCACCCCCGACCGTGGAGGCCCCCTGCGTCTGGTCGTACCGGGTTACCTCGGTGCACGTTGGGTCAAATGGCTCGACACAATTACTATCTCGCCGCACGAGTCACCGAATTACTACCAGCAACGCGACTACAAGATCCTGCCACCGACTGTTGAGACGAAAGCTGATGCCCTACCGCTATGGACCAAGTACCCAAGCATGACCTCCCTACCGGTCAACTCCGTCGTAGCATCCATAATCCCGGTGCCCTCGCTCACCGCTGAAGACAAGTACTCGTTAGCAGTGAAGGGTTATGCCACGCCCTCGGCGTACAACCAGATTTCGCGCGTCGAAGTGAGCACGGACGGTGGGTCCACATGGCTCCCGGCTCGGATCACATATCAGCAGGGGAGGTGGAGCTGGACACTGTGGGAGGTCACCCTCGAGGTACCACGTGAAGCAACATCAGGAGGAAAGGGAAGGAAGGTCTGGAGTCGGGCCACGGACGAGAGTGGTGATTGCCAGGCGCAAGAAGGGATGTGGAATCTGAGGGGCGTGGGGTTCAATGCGTGGGGTGTGGGTGAGTGGGTACTATAATTGGATTTCTCAGCTTGGCTTGTAATTGGCACTTGTATTCACTTATAGCAAGCAACGAATTTGTGGATATATTAGCCTGTATAGTAGTGTATGGTTTGTCATTCCTGTGCCCACGACTCCAGGCGCGAATGATGAAGGCATGATATCGGAGAACAGCAGTCAAATACGCAGTCCAAAGGCCCAAGACGCGCCCCATCCAACATGTCCACTCTCATCATCCTCGTGTGTGCTCATCGCCGCGTTGTATCCTTCTTGAACCACGAACTATTCACCGCGGTTGCCTGGACCATGTCAAAAATGGTCTCCCCAACGCCCAAGAACTTGTCTGCAACACCGCGGATGGTGGGGTCTGATACGGTCTCCGGGTTTATTCTGCAAATGTATCAGCTTCCATTCCAGATCGGTGCAGTTTTCCAGCTGGGAACCGCAGAGAGACGCAGTTTGCTAAAGCGAACTCACGTGAACCCGCTGGACCTCCGGACACCAGCAAGGACTGTCGACAGTAAGACAGCGTCAACTGCATAATGGACCACCCTTCCTAAGACCATTGCCTTCTGATATTTGTGTTTCAAGCGCGTATGCCGACAGCAAAGGTTGACTTCAATGGGTACGAGATGGGTGGGATAAGGTCAAGACTCGAATGGTGTGGGTTTATTGTCAGACTCTGGAGTTGCAAGGGACTGCTTTGAAAAGATGATTTTAGTGCAAGCCGGCGCGCTGTGTTGAATATATAGTCACTAGAAGAGAGCACGAGCCGAAGATGATAGTCACTCGTCGTGTGCTTTCGGCACGTTCTCGCTGCGTATGTGCCATCATCGCCCGATTGGGAAGGACTTGGAGGTTTGAGCACGCGTTCAATCGGCATCGCTGACACCGTCATACAAGACTTTTGTTTCGATGATAAAAATACCATTGGTAGATAATAGGATTTTTGCGGCTCCTGAAAGGTCCCAAGTAAGTCGCTAGCGTGTAAATTGTAAGAAAGCTCCAAATTCGTCAACATGGCGGAGCCACCGCTTTGCCACCGCCCGGCTGTACAGAACAAGTCAGATATTTACGCACACGAATGCGCCGTGAAAGCTTTGTGACGGGTTCCACAAAAGTGAATTAGGTGTACCAATAATTGTTTATGATTTAAAAACGCTTCTTTATTGAAGAAAAAAATCCGGGCGGTACTCGCCCACCATTAGCAGGAAAGGGGGACCCTCACGAATCATGCTTAAAGTAATGGCCTCAATGTGTGCAAGAGTTTCGAGAAAGAGATGCCGAAAGTGGAGAAATCTTTGAACAGAGTGCGCAAAGAAACTTGAACAGATCGTGTTCGAGGCGAACGACCGTCACCTATGCTACGACAAATCTGTCACCGATGTGGGAAGATGGGATGATATATAGCCATTCCCTAAATCGCTCGTATTCGCCGAACTCAGTGCTGTGAACGCGCATCATGCCCCACAGGCATTAAAGACAAAGCTCGCTCCGACCGCGCGGTTCGTGAGACAGCTGTATGCATGGTCCGCTGGTATGGATCGTCTGCCGAGAGTTATTCCTCGCAATATTATAAAGACACGGTCCCGCCGACTTCTGTGTTGGTATGCGGAGAACATCCTGGTGTGCGGCACTTGGGGACAAATTGGCTAGCAATGTCGATTGGCGTCGTGGCGATATCATGCAATATCTAGAAAAATTATCCCTGAAGATCTTGGTAGACTCAAACTGGTTTTCGCTAAGCTCATGGGCAGTAAGTCTGTAAGATGAAGAGTCCGATAGATGTGAGGAGTTGAATGCGTTGTTCTGGTGGGAGGCCATTGCACGCAGCAGCAAATTTTTTTCCATGAATATTCCAGTGTGACTAAAGGTGTAGTTTGAAAGAGCATACAGTAACGTCAAAGACTCAGAGTAGAGTTCATGAGTGAATACAACCGCGCGTCGCTGCAGCTTGAAAAGTTGGATGGGCGAGAGTAGACGGAGTAGGATTCGCACAAGCATAGAGAGCAACGTCGATAAATAATCGATTTGGCGAGGGTAGATACAGCTATTTATCATTTGTGAGATTGGCAAATGTCAAATCATTGTAACAGTGAATAGTTGTTCGAGTCGAGTCGGGGTTTGCCCAGTTCCAAGGGGAGCACTGCAGCTGACAGTACCAAATTTCAATCGCGTCACGGTTATAGCCATTTAGAATTGACGTGTTCTTGTGAGTGCGATGACGGGGAAGCATAACCAGAATGCGGGTGCAGTCGACGTCAACGCCTGAAACCGGCCACTTGCAGCGACTACTATGACATTGACATCCCCAAAATCATATGACAGTTCGA
Organism: Athelia sp. TMB; assembly: GCA_014898675.1. NCBI lineage: Eukaryota > Fungi > Basidiomycota > Agaricomycetes > Atheliales > Atheliaceae > Athelia > Athelia sp. TMB. The sequence continues at coordinate 40,325 of JACXVL010000407.1, read as the reverse complement.
GCGCCTTTATACACTGCTGTACCATCCTCTTAGTTTTACCATTCCCCCACATACCCCACATTATCTTTCCAAACCACTATATTCACCATGTCTGACCTTAAAGTTGACGGATTCAAGGTGCGCAGTCTGCGACCAGAGTGGTCTAGGATAAACACTGACCGAGACCCATGTAGGCCTCTCAAATCATCTCGGACCTCAACTCCACCTTCGATGGTGCCAGCGATGAAGAGCGCAAGGCCATGATTAAGAAGGTCTGCACACTCTTCCAGATAAAGAGAGTCGCTGTCTGATGTATCACTCTCCCAGACAAACGGTATCTTCCAATTGCAAGTCTCTAACCCGGAAAAGCAAGAGGCCATTTGGACAATTGACATGAAGAAGACTGGCACTGTCTACAAGGGCCCCGCTAAGCCCAAGGCAGACGTCACGATCATACTTTCAGATGAGGTCTTCACGCAACTAGCGGAGGGCAAGGTACGATCATGTCTTTGTGCTGTGTTTCACGTGGGCTTATCTCGTTGCTCCCCCAGCTGAATGGCCAAAAGGCATTCATGTCTGGCAAGCTGAAGACAAAGGGTAACGTGATGCTCGCGACTAAGCTTGATGGTCTCCTCAACGTACGTGCTTCTCCTATCTCCTTCCGTTTTCACATCTCACACCACCTGTAGACTGCGAAGGCAAAGGGCGGCAAGGCCAAGCTGTAAGCTTCCTTATCCTCATTCTTGATAGCGGGAGGGCTTGCTCTTTATCGAGTCATTATTTCTGTATACCTCGTTAATGCCCAGTTTTGGGTTCGCGACCTGTACTGTACGATATGTCCAGTACGCAAAGAATATAGTAATGTATTGAGAGGTGCATTATAAACATAGCCATCATCACAGCCAAACAAATCAAAAGGGATTAGAATACTCCGCCAAACAATCCTCTTTGTCTCCGCGGCGGAGGTTGCGAATCTGGCCGCAGCGTTGACAAACTGTTTAGTTGCTTCATGACCTAAGTAGGCAGTGAGCATCACTCAAAGGACTTTCAAATGAAGTGTTTACCTCCTCCAGCTTCTCCTTTCTGCCTTGAAGCTCTAGGTGGCGCCTCACCGTAGGGTTCTCTCGAGCAAACTCAACGATCTCACTGCGGTCCAGGTCGTATAGTAATCGGGAATCAATCTCTCTCGGGAACTGAAAAGCGGTTAGATAGAAATGTGATAATGGCGACGGAAGACATGCCTGATAGAAGAATTGATCGAGAAGTTCAATATTGATAAACATCGTAGATGTGTAGGCAAGCTTGTCCGCGACCACATTGAGGAAAGCTTCAGGGCAAAACACCTCGTTCTCTGGGCCAGCACGACACCGCTTGGATTTGAGAGCAGCGAGACGCAGCTTTAATATGCTGAGTCTATCACTGTACTGCATCGCATGACGAGCTGCAAAGGTCTTTCAATAAAATATTTGATTGTGATGTAAACCGCTTACCATCGATAATTTGTGCAGGAGGATAACGGTAAGACTCGGGAGTCTCCTCCTGTACCTCTTCGGTAGGCTCTGCAGACAACCTTCGTAGTTTTCTCTCCCGCTCTTTCTCTTCCAAAGTCTTCACGTACGACATCAAACCACCGAGACGGCGGCTCCCTCCCACCTTCTTCCTAATATCCTTGAGCTTTGTCTCGCACATATCCACTTCCTTCTCAAACAACTCAACAGACCGTACTCTCCCAGCCTCCCACTCCCTTTCATCCACCTCAATCTCGTACTTGTACGGCTTGATGCAGTTCTCGACCTGATCCGACGCGACACCAATGCGGTCCCTGAGAATCATGTGAGAGAATTGTATGAGCCGTTCGGCCGCGCGAGGGTGGTGTGTGAACGGCTCGCCAGACGCGATAGAATCGATAAGCGCACGCAGGCCGTCAGCGACAAGTAGCGTGGAATCACGCCCAACGCCTGATTTTGTCAGTAGCGATGACGCCGCTTCGAGTTTGTGTCGCCAGTAGGGATCCACGTCCTCGGCTTTCACCTTGCCGTCAGCTGCAAGCGCACCAAGCTCGGGAGCACGCCTGTCGAGCCAGTACAGCTGCTCGAGGACGTCCATCACCTTCTGGTCCAACATGTCCTTCAGCTTCGCGCGCACTTGAGGCTTGCGAAACTGCGTGGTGAACTCTTTGAACCGCGCCTTGAGGGCATCCACTGTTTCGGCGACGTATGACTCTGCGGAAATCGAGCGATCGTTATACTGCACTTTGAACTGGTACGTAGCCTCTTCCAGCTCCAGTTGAACGGCGTTGGTGATTCCGTGCAGCGAGGATGCCATCGAGGATTCGA
>JACXVL010000407.1:3384-35029 GCA_014898675.1 Athelia sp. TMB | reverse complement strand
TTCCTCCCAAGCCAATCGTTCCATCTATGAGCGCCTGTCCATAGCTATAACATGGGCTTAATCGAAGCTAAAGCTTGATTCCCTATATATTTTCTGTTCATGAGCAGAACAGTTGAGTGCCAAGAAGACCTGCTGGGAAGTTGACATAACGATACTACTAGTGCTGCGGAAGGCTGCGGTCGTCAGGGTCTGGTCCCATTCCAGTCAAAGTTTATGTCTAATCAAAGTTCCGCTGACGGTTTTATACCTGGATGCAGAAGTCAATGAGACTATTGCGTTCGAGCCATACAAACCCCAAGTTGCTAACCCCGCCGAATGGCAAAATCGATCCTCCACGAATCATACCAAAATCTGACTCCATAGCTTCACCCATAACCCCTCGGCCACCCCTTTGATCTCTCTCTTTCCGCCGTATTCTTCTTCGTCTGGTACCTTGAGAGATGTCTGCCGCTTCAGGATCTTCCGACACTGAGCTCCCTGAAGCTCATTATCGCGAAGATGGTATGCTTGCTGATAGCGCGTTAGGAACGTTGCAAATCGAAAAGGGAGGGCAGATTATCCTGATGCCTCGTCCAAGTTCTGACGTGAATGACCGTTCGTACATTTATTCTCATGGCGCTGCGAGCTAATCACTGATACCACCATAGCCCTAAATTGGAGTCGTGCGTTCGGCGAAGTCTGACTGGGGCCCAATACTGATTTTTCGACTCCAAGATCCTTTCAAGATATACGTGACCTGCGTTGTCTGTCTTGCCGTCTGGTTATCCAACTTCCTTGCCGGTTAGATCGCGCTGTTTCCAGAATGCATAGCTTGACTGATGACCTCACTTTGTAGCTGGCCCTACGGTAGATATCGTTGATATCGCCATTTCATTCACGTCAGTCAAGGTCTCATTCCGCCTGTAAAATCAAAATCTGATAACACTCGCGCACTCAGCGGAACTACGTACAATATTTCCAAGATAGCTTACCTGTTCACCGCCTCGGCACTCATGCAAGGAGTTGGCATGTTCATCTGGTATTTGTCCTAAAGTTGCGCTGATCTACCCGCTAAAACCCAGCTACCAGGATGCCGCTCATAACCAAGTATGGCCGCCGTGTTTGCTATGTGTTCACTTTCGGATTCTGCACGTTGTGCATTCTGTGGGCCGGCTTCGCCACCGATTTCCATGGTGAGCTCGTGGCCAGGCTAGGAGTGGGTAGAAAATTCATTTGAACTGCGCGGCAGCTGATGTTCTTGTTTAGATTGGTTTATTTTCCGGTGGCGCAGAGTGCCTGGCGCCCTTGACCATAACTGACTTGTTTTTCGTCCATGAAAGGGGTCGATACATGTCATTCTATCAAACATTCTTATCAGTGAGTTACCTTTCCATCAAAGTGCCCTCGCCGCTAATCAAAACACCAACAAGATGGGGGTTTCTTCCGGCAGTGAGTTTAAAATTGTGTAGGCACACCGTCAGCGCGCTTATTGATGGTCTATAGTCATGTTCAGTGGAATTATCGTCTATAAGACAGATGACTGGCGCAACATATATTGGCTGGGTGCCATTCTCTATGGATTGAGCACTCTGGTCGTCATCTTCACATTTCCCGGTACGTCATATAAATTGCAATAGGAGCACCGATGTCTTCTCACCACGATCAATTGACTTGTAATAGAAACGGCATTTGATCGCACTCGCCGGCGTTGCTTTGAAGTGGGGACTACGGCGCTCGCGAAGGATGCTCTGTCGTCGAAAAAATCATACGTGCAAAGCCTGGCTATATCAAATGGCCCATTTACCAACGAAAACCTGCTCACAATATTCTTGCGTCCATTTGGTGCTATCTTGCTACCAGCCGGTATATCCATTTGTTCTGTTGCCGTGCCCCAGCTGATCATGGGTGAAATCAGTTGCTTGGGCTACTATGGTCTTCTCTGTGACCGTCGGGTTCCTAGGTGTGAACCCAATCAACTTGGCTAGGTAACTATATGCTAATCGAATTATTCAGTGGCTATCACATCCAATTTCGGCGTTGCCCTTGGGGATGCCCCTTACAATTTCAACACGCTTCAGCTCGGCTTGGTGAGGTTACTGCTGATGCCTGATACGTCCGGGTCGTTGAATGTTTTTATTAGTGCTTTATTAGCGCCGGTATTGGAGCCCTTCTAGCAGCACCGGTGAGTCTACTTTGTGCATTTCAAAGACGGGATAATAAATTATCGTTTGCAAGATGGGTGGTTGGCTCGGCGATAAAATAACCACTATAGCGACTCGCAAGGTATATATCTTGCAGATGAAACTAGGAATTCAGCTAAAGCCGTGTGCAGAATGGTGGTATTCGGGAACCTGAAATGCGCCTTCCCGCTATCATACCACATATCATCATCGGTGAGTCTGAGCGAAATTGAATTGAATAGTATTGATCCTTATATGAGCAGCTCCGTTCGCTTTGGTCCTCTACGGCGTCGGGATAGAGCATGGTCTTCATTGGATATGTCCTGCATTTGCATTCGCGTTGTTCAATCTCTCGACTGTCGCGGCCACGAACATCGCAATGATGTATGCCATTGAAGTTTGTGAGTGATTGGCCCCATATGAACCCTTCACGTCTAACAAGGAACTCTTTCCCAGACAAGCCTATTGCAGGTGAAATAGTTGTAGCGGTAGTAGGGTTAAAAGGTGTGATCGGGTTTGGTTTGTCGTTCGGAACAAATCTCTGGGTGGACTCTCAGGGATATCAAAATGGTGAGCTTCATTTGCATAATTGACATATTTTACAAAAGTTGATTGCGCATTTACCTTCAGCGTTTGGGCAAATGGCAGCCATAGCCGGAGTATTCCTCGCTGCAGTGCTTATTGTAAGTGCAATCTGGAGTATCGAGATTTCATTTGATAATTTCTAATGAAACTGGATAGTTCATGCGCTGGGGAAAGAGCATACGATTGGCATCGTTCCAGTGGCGTGCCGTTCAATGGACGAAGTGGCATGCGGATCGCGATTATCCTAGTGCTGGAGCTGAGAATCATAAGGTAGCACTTTCCGATGTCAAAATAGATGAGTAGGGTCACTTTCAAATAGTTTCCCTATAGTTACCAGGGCGCATGCTTACTTTGTAATATACGTTTATAAGACACTCGATATAGTTGATTCTGTGTCTGTAGACCCTGGACTTGAGGGCTGTTTTGTATCGGGACTATCAGTGACTTTGAGTAAGAGTTGGTGGCACGTTCGGTTTTGCTCCATCCGGCAAGGCCAGTGGCAAGCCAAGGATATTTTCAAACAGGCTTCGCTTGCCATGAAAAAGTTATTAATAAAATAAGGTAAGTAACATGACTGGTTCATTCTCAAGCGGGGCTTTTGGCGAATTGGACGATGCTGGCGAGGTAGGCTGTTGGCTCGACACGCACCACGGGCACGATGCCACCAGTTGGCATGAATTTGGGGATAGTGGCTGCGCAGATAGACGAGAGCCAGGAGTTTAAGGGTAAAAGAGAAGTATTTCCCTAAAAATCATACCTGGATTAGAGGCACAGATTTTAGGGAGGAAGGGGCATACTTAATCGCGAGGGAGGAGTTGTTGAATGCATTATGGTGAGTGGGAAAGCTGGGTACCCGGTAAAGGGTCCGTCGCAATGGTGGTGTAGTTTGTTGATTCTTGTTCGGTGCAACTTGAGTCTCTCGGCTTACTCTACGCACGTGCCCATTCAACACATTCTCCTTTGCTTTACTACTCTTGACAGCATACCTTTATGGTACTGGCATGCACGTTGTGGTTTTGTCGAACGACGGAATGGTGGAGGTCCGACACGCAGCCACTGAGCGCCACCCATCCTTACAGCCGTTTGCATTAAGGATGACAGTCGCCGCGGATTTTCGTTCAATCGGGAAACTTTGTACTTAGCGGAATTTTGACGAGCTTTGGTCGCAATGCCACGTAGGGCAGCTTAGATAGTGATAAAAATTATATGGCTGGGGAGCTACAGAGTCTAGCTACAAGATGTTGTACTTAGAAAAGTTAAAAAAGTCATTCTGTTGTGGCCATTCTGGAGGAGGCATTCTGTCGAGCGCCGATCTGCATCAATCTGATCTTGAATCTGTTCTATCATCATGGGCTTTCGACACATCAGCCGAGACGTCAAACTGGCAGCAATCCGACTCCATGAACGCGACTTACTTGACCTGGAGACTATCCTTTCATGCTGTAACTTCTCTGAGAGCACATTCTATCGCATCTTGAGACTTTGGCGCGAGACTGGGGACGTTGTGAAGCGCAATCACATCATCAAGGGCAAGCCCCGACTATTGGAGTGCGACGACGTGAGATATCTCCTCGAGCTCGTTCGAGACAATCCCGACTACTTTCTTGATGAGTTACTCAACCTCCTCACAACCAATCGCTTCATCTCCGTACACTACACTACCATTCATCGGGAGCTCGAACGTGCAGGGATGTCCACCAAGAAACTCACCCGCATCGCAATCGAACGAAATGAGAACCGGAGGGCGGAATTCATCGGGCATATGGCTCAGTACAGCCCAGAGCAGCTTGGTTTCATGGATGAGGTGTCGAAAGATGAGCGAACAACAGGGCGGCGGTATGGGAGAGCACGAAAGGGAAGAAGAGCAGTAAAAAAGCAGGTTTTTGTGCGAGGGCGACGCACATCAACTGAGGCCTTACTTACTCTGGATGGAATAGTGGCTGGCACTGTTGTGGAGGGCTCAATGACGAGGGCTATGTTCCTTGACTTCTTGGAACTACAAGTGGTAAGTGCATATATTTATGAGTGGTGAGCTACAGCTAATACAAACATACAGCTACCTCTATGTACCCCATTTCCAGGCCCACTGAGTGTTCTAGTAATGGATAATGCAAAGATCCATCTCGGAGACGAGGTAGCTGAGCTGGTTCACTCATTTGGTGAGTGTTCATGTTTGTTTTGAGACCAAAGTGCATAATAGCTCATACTCAGGCTCGCATCATCATATAGGTGTTCGGCTGGAGTATCTCCCTCCCTATTCCCCTGATCTGAATCCGATAGAAGAGGCCTTTTCGAAAGTCAAGCACTGGATACGTCGCCATCAAGACTACTATAGCGGAGCGGTTGATGATGAGATATTCTATGACATGTGGGAGGTTCTACAGGTTGTGATGCCTTCGGATGCGGAGGGATATTTTTTCCACTCGGGTTACTTTTGACCACTACAATTCTACTATCCCCTTTGCATACAAGAATCATAGCTATACGGCACGGCATAATCGATTATTTTGACAGTACAATGCTATTTGGCCGGATCAGAAGGTTACAACAGACTATCAAGATATCAGTCCGAGGCCAAACCAGTCGGCAGTCCTTGATTACTCTCCAGCTATCTCCGAACACCAGCGCTCAACCGCATCCTTCAGACAAGCAATCTCTCCATTCCGGAATGACATTTCCTTCAACTCTCGAACAGTAGCAAAGCGCAGCATCCTGGCATGAGTATAGCCTTCATCCGTGAGTTTTTTCTCGATAGTTGCCGAAAGTTGATATGATTTGCAGAAGTCGGACACTGTCATATCCGGTCCCAGACGGTTCGAAATGGTAAGAAGTGGCTGGTCCTCGTGTTGAGTCGGGGCCGTGATAGCTTGATTGAAACTTGACCGATTTTGGTTTGGAATAAAGCTACGTAGAAGATCTGTGGCACCTTCGCCAAGAGAGAAATTGAATACAGGGGCAGAGCTCGAGCCCGAGGAAGCATTGAGTTGATCAGCTTTCCGCTTTGCGAGTAAGGGGTTTATCCGACCAGAGTTCATAGAATCAAAGATGCTGTTGTTAGGAGGGGCATCCTCGGTTACCAAGGTCCCGTCTCCACGCATCTATGTAATACGATTGTTAGATTTGGAGAAGGAAAATGATAGAGCACGTTACCATGGCCATTGCCCATGCATTTATTGCTTCGTGACTAAGAGGTGCATGATCACCTGTCTCGGGATTGAGGTAGCAATACTCGCTGGCACAAACTGAATTTGCTCGCTTGCAGGCCCATTTGTCGCGCAGTTTCAAGATGTTTTCCGTTTTCTGTTCATTTGCAGGATACACCTTGACAGTCTGGGTGTCGTGACTCGTTATAGCAACAGAGTATCAAAATGCTGTCATACGCATATACACACCTTGCCGGTCTTTTTCCCTTTTGGCTCGTCATCGTTCTCCTTGTCCGCATCTGGCTTGGACCTTTCGAGCACAGTGATATTGACAGTTGGTAGTTTTGCCGGTTTCAGAATCTGATCTATCATTCTGCCGTAGTCTGCTGATGATTTGAGTGGGAGACCTGGTTTCGAAAGCAAACGTGGGATATAGAATTTGATGTCGAAGTTTGTGTAGTCAAGAGGCGAAGGATTGATAGTATCACATATTTTGACAAGTATTTGAGCTTTGAATCGATCCCACTCTTCATTGGTACGTAGCTGAAGAGTTTCAGTGTGCAGTTCATGCTTCGAGACAGCTTTCTTGAATTCAACAGCAGAGGTTATAGAGAGGATGTACATGACAATAGATGCAGGTTCAGGCTCGAGCTCGGAAGGGGGTTCAATAGCTAAGCCTGTCATCAGATCCTGCATATAGAGTGGAACGACTTTGGACTCACTTTTCTTGCTCTTCCCGTTGCGTTTTTTCTTCACTGTAGGCGGAGGGGTCATGATAGCTGTGTCGTCGTCGTCATTAGAGCTTTTATCGGAGTCCTCGTCATCTGCAGCTGGGCCCAACCCGTCACCAGCATCGGCATCTGGATCATCAGCAAGTTCTTGCAATTCTTCCTCACCAAGCTCGCTAGTACAGCTAGAGACAGAGGGACAGCTCATAGTGCCAGAGGCAGCCTCAGAGGAGTCCATAATAGCTATAATAGAGCGCTTTTGACGTTTGGTGGGGGGGATGCGAATTGACATTGATAAGTTGCAGTGAATGGTGCCGTGTCGCGTCGCATGAAGGCACTTGATCGGTACACGTGGCATTTTCGACTCACATAGCTTTTTGAGTAGATGATTTTGTAGCTACGGTGTGTAGTTATACATCCATATAATTTAAATCTGCATATGAGGTATCTACACTACAGGACACTGTGTTGAAGCCACGGTCAGCAGAAATTCCGCTAAGTACAAAGTTTCCCGATTGAACGAAAATCCGCGGCAACTGTCATCCTTACTGCAAACGGCTGTAATTGGCAAGTAGTACCTTCTCTATTACCCATGATTACCCACGTTGTTCAACAACGCCACAAGTCTCATTAATCGCCAACAACTCCCATCCTCGCCGCCTGGCACCACTCAACGCCGACGCCGACGCCAACGCCAACGCAGCTGACTACAATAACTGCACTCCCGGTTTGCCATGAAATACATCGAATACCCCGAACTAGCCCGTCTCGCCCAAGCTCTCACAGTTGAAGGCCCAGAGTGTTCGGTACACACGAGGTTGGAAGCATACTCGTGCAAGAACATCAAACGCGACAAGAAGCTGTTCAGGACTCTTGAATCTGCATACAATGACGAACGCGATCTTCTCACATCTCATTCGCCGCCGTCCTTTGATGGTAGCAACATCATGGACGCTGGTGGGGAGATGACGCCTTTCGGCCCTATCGACAAGCATGCCTCGCGCAAGACGTTGTATTTGCTTATAGCAACTCTCAACATTGCGTTCCCTGATTACGAATTCTCGGATGTGAAGCCACAGCACTTCAACAAGGAGCAGTCGGGTGCTGCTGTGCTCAACGCGTTGAGCGCGACGCTCATTGCGCCGCACAGAGCTGGCGCACGGGCACCACGCACGTACTCATCCTATCCACCTACCTCTAACAACGAGTTCTTCCCCGCCACGTCACCCACCTCTTCGTCACCGCTGCACTCCATGATCCCCAGTCCGTACGCTGCCCCGAAAGTGGTTGCAGGCACTCACCCGACTCTGTACCGCCTCATCGACGAAGTAATCGGACTTTCAGAGTCCGAAGTCTTCTCATATGTACCAGACATCGAGTCTGACCCCCATGCATCTGACTTCTCGGACGACGAGGATGATCTGGGTGAAGGCGGGGACGACGATGACGACTCGTCCGACTCCGACCAGGCCTTTGAGTTCGACAACTATGACATTGATGAACATAGTCCGAACCCACGATACGGGAGCCCTTTAAATTCATCAATACCGCCCAGACGTACCTGGTCATACTCCTCATCCGTTGAATCTCCATCTTCGCCGATGGCAGCCAGTATCAGCCCTTTTCGGTCGAAGCGCCGCGGTGCTCTCTTGTGGTCATCACATTGGTTCTTTCTGAATAGGAAGTTGAAGCGGATCCTGTTTATATCGGTGTGGGCGAAGACGCGGGGATTGGAGCACAGCTGGGATGGTGACTTTACGGATGGAGTGTTTGGGCTTGATGATGTCAACTATGGAAGCGCTCCTGAGAAGTTGAGCAATGAAAGGTTTCTTGGCTGGGAGGGTGGAGTGGGGGCGGGCGCGAGGGCCATGGGACTCAGAGCTTCAATCTGAAGGTATGCCTTTTGATATCACTGCGGGGCAGTGATTACTCATATCCCTAGATCTGCCAACTTTACTTCAGCAATCGCAGAGGTTGATATTCTCACCTCTTTCTCATATCATTATCATCCGTTTGTGGATTATTCAACGCCCTCTACTTCTCGCTCTATGACCTACCCTGTACTTTGAGGCTGGGGCATCATGATCTTACTCTATTCCTACCATCTTTTTATATTAGCTTCGGACACCTTTATACGAATCCTAAATTAACGCAGAAACTATTTGGGATTAATCGCGTCCACGTACCAATATGTCTGCTTTCTTGATCAAGACTGAAGGGTGCGCTGTAGACTGCTCTCGGAATGATAGCATTCACTGAGGGTGCCAGCCAACCGAAGTGGAGGACCTCACTAATACTGTCGATAGTGTTCGCCCATATGGACCATTCAAACCTGGAAATTTTTATGTTGCAGAACAGAATTGATTGACGGGGTAGAATACTCTCACCTTCACGAGATTTGCGGTCGATTGTTGTCTTAGCTGATCGGGCAAGACAGTTCCAGTTGTTAGCAAGGCAAATAGGGCTTTGAAAGAGCTAATTGCAAGGATTCAGATGATACCATCGTCTTCTGAGGCAAGGATCGATTCAAAGCTGTGACACCTTTCGACCCATTCGCTTGATGGATCAGTGACCGACGTGCAGGTCCCGATCATGAATATCTTGGTGATATCGCAACGTGAGGACCCTGCACTGGAGATAAATGATGCGCCAACGAGGATCACATACCGCGCAAGATCCGCGTAGGGCAGGGAGGTGGCTAAGTGATAAGTCAATTCTACGATGAGAGTCAATAGTGCGTTCCGAGGTGATAATTTATTGGAGGTTTTTCTGTCGATTGATTACCAAGATTATGTGGTCGCGGGCGCCTAGCTGATACATACTGTACTACTACCGGGACCCCTATTGATTTATCATTTTGGACCGCCTTTTGACAAGCGGCTCCTGTGTCTCGGGCTGAACCAGCAATATCAGTCACTCCCAAGTCACTCCACCCATGATTTCAACAACTGCAGCAACACACCGACTACTGTACGCCATCAACCGTAGGTTCAGTCACGGATCACGGATGACCATGCACTGAACTACTGAGGGGTCTCGTCACGCATCACGCAGAGAAATGAACTAGTCAGTATATGTGTGTCACGAAAAATGGTAAAAGCAGAAATTTTGCTAATAATGATGATTCGAAAACCACGCAAACCCCTTATGATTGCCCACTGCACATCAATATCCTTCCCAGTCATCGCTGTACCTCTTAGATTCTCTCCTCACCTGACGCCTGTGTCCAAGTTCAGCCTCTGAACCTGCAACCACAAGGTTAACAACATCTGCGGCGTCCTCAGCGTCCTCGGCAATTCCATCTCGAATGATACTGCCTTGGGTGTTGATGGTGTAACCTTTGGCAGCTACAGTACCCTCTGACATCACCACCGATCGAACGATGTCAACTGGGATGTCACTGCCCTCGTCAATATCACCTCCAGCTTCCAGGAAGGCGGGCTCATCATCAGACAGGGATTGAATCAAAGTCTGTCTTCCCGCCGACAGCTCCTGATGGAGTGATGAGTTTGTGTGTGGAAGATCGTGCAGGGCCGCTAGAGTTGTAGGGGATGTCAAACTAGAGTGGGAGAGATTGCGGTCTCCGACACGACACAGTTCAAAGGCCTGTGTATTGATGTCAGCGGAATATGATAGGATTGTACATGCACTCACCCTCTTTACAAGATCTGGATTGTTGATGTCATGGTAGGCATTAATGAGCCAGCCGACACATCAATCAAGAAGGTGGCCAACAGTGGTGTTGAGCTTGAAATCTTGAGTCCCCGCATCGAGGTGCTGCAGGGTCTCATCCACAATGTCCTTGTGAGCCGATCACTTTATGCTTTGCTTCAGCACCCGCTGAATGCTGATGTCAAGTGGTTGCCAGACACCCATGCAGTTACCGGGGACAAATGCGATGAAAATGTTGGGGTGGGTGGTTCTCATCCAGCCGAGGAACTCAGCCAATCTGTGGACTGACCAGCAATCAATCAGCCACATAGAGCACTGCGAGGTGGGGAGGAGGAGATCGGCTTTCTTCTGGTCAAAGTAGGGTGCAATGATAAGGTCTACAAGCCATCACATAGTGGCTTGTGTTGACTAGTAGATCCCGGTGAGTGACGGCTCGAATATGAACTGGTTGACCATGGCCTCGTCGTACCTGCGTGTCTTCTTGCTAGGACAGAAGCTGTCAGTCTTTCCTTGGAAGATGGTCTGCATCGGCAGGACTTCACTGCTAGCGGATATTGAAGGAACCAATGTGAAGGCACACTTCTCATCCATTGCCATTGTCATGACCTGCTTCCCCCCCGACTTGCTCCATGTATGCTTGCCGCCCATCTGGTAGTGCGTCTGTGTCTGGTCCGTGTTCACGCGAAGCTCAGCAGGGATCCCATGATCACGAATGATGGATGCCTGGCGTAGGAAGGATTCATTGAGCCTTTCTTCGTAGTTCGCCGGCAATTTCTAAGCAGCGCGTGTCGCACAGTGTTCGCTCCACCCTAAGGCATGAAGATATTTTCCTAATGAAACAAATCGAAAATTAGATTATTATTTCAAGGTAAGCCTGTCAAATTTACTTACCAAGATCCCTGTCCTTGTTGATTGCCCGCCGGGTGAGTTACCCACTGCAGCTCTTGCTAGGACCACATCCGTCCACTGTGAGATTCCACGGAGCTTGGCATCAATCCAGCGCCCAATGACTTGCTCTGTGAGTTGATGGAAACTCCCTCGATTCATCCACTGAGCCTGTTGCAAGATGGAGCGGGGCTTCCATGGCTTACCAGCACGCACAGCCGCCTCTGTGATTTGCGACCATAGAAATGGAGACTGCCAATTTACCCGCTTGGCATCTGTCTTGACATTGGTCTGTTTACGACCCTTGCGCTTGCACCTCACCCTGTAGTCTTCTGTAAACTCGTGGTGAGGGCGAGAGTGTTTGGCGGCACCTAGAAGTGAAGTCTCATTGAATTCGACAAGGTGTTTCTGATGAGGATTGGGTCATTCACTGAATATAATCAATTACACGAGTGACTCACTCGCTTCTGGCCTGGCAGCCATCCATTTTCGATCTTGATACCCCGTAACTTGTCCCTGCGAACTTGCTGGCGTGCTCGGTCATGCATACGTCTCTTAGCCACTCGGAATGCGATTGTCCTTGCTTCTTCTAGCTCCCGCAGATCCTTTGAATTCCAGAGCTCCTCCAACTCCCGTGCATCACACTCTGCATGTTCAACAATTGTCTCTTGAGTGAAGTAACTCAGCAGTGTCCTAGTCCTGGCACTTTGAGTCTCCGATGCTTTGATGGTCAACGCAGGGTTGGAAGAATGGGATGGTCCGTAATCATTGGACATTAAACCAGTGATGTCCGTCATCACCATGATCTCCCTGTTGACCTTGTCATCTGCCATGGACCAAGTGCCAGAGAAAGGGCTGGAAGGGCGGGATTCAGACTTCAGCATCGGCATATCAAAGTCGTCATCATCTATGTCCACAAATGAAGAGCCAGAGGACGTGGAGGGAAGAGATGGTATATCAGGCATCGAAACATCAATGGAATCCACTATGATCTCTTCATCGTCACTACCAAACTCCAATGATGTGTCTGCGCGAGTGGTGAGGCTTGAGAAATTGCTGTCAAGCTCCTTCAGCTCGTTGATCTAGGAAGTAAGATAGTTAGTGCACATCTTAAATGAAACAAATTATTATGAACAAACCTGATAAAGAACTAGCCGTGCCACAAAGAGGAATGTCTGTATCCTTGCGCTACAGATCCCGGCTTTGGATTGGTGTATGAGGAGGTCGGTCAATGGAAATGCGAAATGGTCCAGCACATTTTGAGCTCAGAGACCACACGACGAGGTGTCGTCTTGAATGGTGATCTTCAGCTTGCCCTTGGTGCAAGTGTCAGTGGTGTGCTGCAACAGCCACCACTGGTACACTTGTAAAAGCTTCACAGGCATGGCGGATCCGTACCCATCCCCGTACCAAATGAGGTGATGTACTGGGTCGACAACAATCACAACTCCAGTGCGGGTTTATTTCACCAAGATTATGCATTGTTAAGGTGCCCTTGTTGCCCTGCAAGACACTCTTGGCCACAATGTGAAGCCATTGGCAGTGTTTTGCTGTCTGATAGGTATGCAAGTCCTGCAGCGAAGCCATCTGGATAATCTTTGCGGTAAGACTAAGGCCATGTACACTGAGGTGCTCGCTAAGAACGGGATTGGTGGTGATTCGGTCTGCGAGAGTGTCTAGTAAATTGTCCTGTTGGGTGCCAGTTGTCCAATGAAGTCCAAGGTAACACCAGAGGCTCGCCACGGTTTGGCTGTCCAATGGAAGAGCTGTAAGAGTATCCTGAGCATCCTGTGCAAGGTGCACAAGCTCAGCAGAGTGCCCACTTGTAATCTCCTGGCATAGCCATTCCTTCCCAGTCACAAACGACCTCCGCATGCTGCAAAGCTCAACGACCTTCGCCCAGAACGAGACCACCCACAAGGGAAAGTGAGTAGTCACAGCATTGCTCAGGTGGATGAACCTAACAGACATGTACCCGTCAAGCCAAGCCTGGTTGCTGACAGCCACCAGATGGGCTATCACTGCCACACTCGGTGTTGAGAGGCGGCACAGACTTGCGAGAGTGGTTGAACTAAGGGGATCAGCAGCTGAGTGAGAGAAGAAGCTGTTGTGATCAACTGTGGTCAAATTACACTTGTGCAAGGAAAGCACGAAGTCCAGCAGACTTTGAACAGAGGCCCCTGGACGAGGAAGAAGATTGTCGAGGAAGATTGTGGGAACCACAAATTCTGCCAAGGCAACTCGCTTCACCTGAGGCGGAAGTTCATTCCACTTTTCCCCTGTGGACACCCAATCAGCCTTCACAAAAAGAGTAGGGTTCACAGACATGGTTGGTTTAATACGGTTCAGTGCGGGGGTTGGAATGGAGATCAATAATGTAGGTGGTACAAATCACTCACCAGTGTGCAGTGCTTTTATACAACCAAAATATTTATTTCAGTGCACATGACTCAGATGCTTCCGTTGGATAGGAAAATCTCTGGCCCTGGCCTGAGATGCGGAGAGTGGTTACAGAGCAGCTCAAAGAATATTTTAGGCCATAAAGGACCATCACTGGACTCCTTAGCTGGCGCAAAGAACAGTCATCCAGGTGTGCCACAGCACTGACGGCAGCGCCACAGTCACCACAGTCAAATTTTAGAATGGTTGACAGGGTAAGCTGGTGACAAACAGCGCTAGCATGTAGTTCCTGGTGAATAAGGCACAAGGAGGCTATGAATATGAATATTAAAATTTTTCCCCTGGGGGACCATGAATAGGACTCAGACATGTGAACATCCCTGGTGTGTGTCACACACAGCACCCCCGAGTGAACCTGCACCCAGGTAAGTTCACGCCATCACGTGTCACACCCCGTGAACCAACGGTCGATGGCGTACAGTATTTGGCAGCTTTGTTTTGCTCTAAGCATAGCTCAGAGCTTTGTGTGTGATCTTTACTACATCTCAGGACGTCAGCAGTTGACCCAGCCAGGGTATCTTGGAGATCATTCTCGTATATAGAGCAATTTGCAAGTGCACCAATTTGCCAATAGTTGTATCCATCTTTGAATTACCAAGCTACAATACACTCTTTGAGACCAATAGACATTTTGGCAGGTACAGTGGAGATCAGATGGGTGTGACAATTGTCACAATTATGGCCGAAAGCTTGGACAAAATATTGTGTTTGTTCACAGATTTGTGCAAATGGCTGTATCACTGAATCACAATATAGTACAGTAGCTTTTCAAATTTGTCTCAAACTCCAAATAGCCTTACATCTGGAATGGCCTCAAAGTGCTTGGTAAGCGCTCTAGAGCAGCAGGAGCTGCAGGAGCATCCAGAGCTCTTGAGCAGTGACAAAAGTCTAGTCCATCAATGTAATACATCATAAGGTTTTTTTCTTCTTTCTTTTTGAAATCATTGATGAACCTCTATCAGTGCTTCTCTGTCTAATAATGTAACTACAGTGGTTCAAAAAACCATCCACATGTTCCACACTTTTAAAGGCCAGAAATACACACTTCTTGAGATGGATATCATCAATGGAGAGCAAGAATTTGAAGTTGAGAAAATCTTACAATCTCGACGCACTGGTTGTATGAATAAACTTCAGTACAATGCACGATGGAAGGATTATGGTCGTAACAATGACTTTTGGGAACCTTTTGAAAACCTCACTCATGCACAAGATGCAATCAAGAAGTTCTATGTATGTCGCCCACCCAGAAGCTATTAGAACACTTTCAGCAGCCATTTATTGTATGGCTTCTGAGACTTAACCATTGTCCAGAGTTCAAAGCTTGAAGAGGGGGTAATGTCACAAATTTCCATTTTCCTTATATTTTACACTATTTTATATCACACTCTATCACATACAGCTTAGACACATTCTCATCACGGTACCAGTTACATACTTCAACTGTGGGGACCTGTACAGTTCACATACTAGTCCACCATCAGATCTGTTGATCATTAGATTAGATACCTTGATTGTACCTGGGGGATCATGGATCAATCAAGGAGATGCTTCACATCATACTCACATCATAGGTTGGTCACTTGACACTTCTGCATAGGCATTAGATAGCAGGGATTATTGCCATTGGTCCAGCTTTTGATATGAGCACACACTGTCACATTTATTCCATTGGATACATAGGATATAGCACATAACATTACATATATATACAGTGGCTCAAAAAACCGTCCACATGTTCCGCACTTTTTGAAAGATGACCATTTTTCACAGGACCTATTGCATATTACAGAAGATGTCTGGTGGACGGTTTGTAGCATAGAATCCCCAATTTCAGATGCATTTTGAAATTTGTAATTTGAATCAAAATCAATGAAGTTACAAGCATTTGAAAGTTGTGTATCATGTGGACAGTTTTGAGCAGCAAAACCAAATATGGTAAATTATCAAAATAGAACCATTACAAGCATCCAGAAATATTAGAACACCTATGAGGCTTTCAGTGATGCTAATGAGAGACTCTGGACAGCTCTTAGTAGCCAGCTCTGCCAGTTAAAGTGCTGCAAGTATTATAAATATCCTATTTTCTTGGATAAATCTTGATA
This sequence comes from Athelia sp. TMB, assembly GCA_014898675.1. Lineage (NCBI taxonomy): Eukaryota > Fungi > Basidiomycota > Agaricomycetes > Atheliales > Atheliaceae > Athelia > Athelia sp. TMB. The sequence goes on along the minus strand of JACXVL010000407.1, from coordinate 19,292 downwards.
TGGCTATAGCTCTATTGAGCAGAGGGCTACATGGGGTTTCTTGGTATATATACAGGCTATAGCAACTATAGAGCTTGACTAGATCATTGCTCCGGCATTAGAAAGCATGACCGGTTCAAATTGAGGATTTCTGATATATTGATCTATCAAACATTTGTCAAAATTCTAACATTACTGAGTATTTAAGAATGAAACTTCCCATAAAACACTAAATATAGATGAGGCTATATATTGGCCTTGAATTATAGAGAAAAGCTTGTTATAATCTGTCTATTCTTGGTCATAAATTGACATTATCTAATTTTTCAAATGACAATATAGGGTATTTACTATTATTAGCAAATGCAATGTAATGGACCCATTATATGATATTTCTTCTTCAAATAGAGACTTTTATATAGATATATAGGGTCAATCTGATTAATAGATAACTTTTTATCTTGGTAAATGGATAGTAGCCATTGCCAGACATTGCCCATATGAATACTGGTATTTATCATGTTAAAGAAAATCAGAGGTTGATAATGTGTGACTAAGAATAGGCAGATAACAGACATCTTTTGTAATATGCAATAGATCCTGTGAAAAATGGTCATCTTTCAACAAGTGCGGAACATGTGGACGGATTTTTAAGCCACTGTAGAGACACGACTGCAGGGAGAATTGCCAGTCTAATTCACTTTGTTAAAGACTAAGGTCTCAGCTCTCTATAAGCAGTCTTGATCTCTCTCTATCACTATCGATCTATTTACATCCTTTGTCCATTATATTTTGATGAGTAACTAGCAGAAGCTGTTACTCACCCTTCCTCCCCCCCTCCCCCCCTTCAGCACTGGGAAGCCTTCCCTGCTAAGAAGTTTGCCACCCTGCATGCAAACAGCAAGTGCATGGTGTCGGAGCTCAATGCTGCCTGTCACTGTTCAAGTGATCCATCCGACCGCCCTGCTGCCCCAGTCATAGCACAGATACAAACAGGCAAGAGGGGGCGGTGTGATACCATGAAATGGTTTCATGGTAGAACATGGCCAAAACGAACCAATAAATCATCATTTCAATATTTGCAGAAACCAGCCACTGCACTTATGGCCCCTACAAAATCATTCTACGCCACCCCTAAAATCACTTGTTCACAATTTACCGGGGACAAAGTACCGGGTGCCCTACGAAACAACCTTTTTTGCCCTTTTATCCCTTTTTCAGGTGCGCTCGGTTGATTGTCGTCTGATTTCCCGGGCCCTTTGGCGCCCTTTTGCTCATGTACGCCGACAACGAGCGGACGACACTAGCCACACTGCCCATTGGATCTACAGTGGTACTACTTGTCTACCATCAATCCCCCCTCAAGTCCTGAGATGGGTGCTCCATTCGGAGCCCCTTCACCGTTGCTCCCAATGCCCATGACGTGCGCAGGAACACATTCAGCCACTCCACAAGATGGTGCAAGCAAGAAGCTCAAGGATTGTGCAAATAAGAAGGTAGCAGAGACAAGCAAGAAGAAGGAACCAAAGCCCAAGGAGAAATACAGTGCATCCTCAGTCTTCTAGATGTTTAAACTGTTCCTAGATTGTAACAAGCAGAACGGCCACGGAGCCCCAGCCCTGAGCGCAAATACAAGAACAAGAGGTCTCAATCACACTCCAAGTCCACTGCGAAGAAGCGACCAGTCTCCGTCTCTTCTGCAAGCTACTAATCAACAACAGATTCAGAAGACCACCGGCCTTCTCCAATATTGAAGGCCAAGAAGAACAAACACAAGGGAAAACAGAAGCAGCGAGAGGATTCCATGGTGGCGAGTGAAGAATTGACTTCACAGAGCGAAGGTGAGTGCATCAGTAGAATTTTGAGACCACTATGTAATGTGAAATCATGCCAATAGATAATGACTCAAACATATGGCCCGAGGGAGATCAACGACATGAAATTGAGAAGGCCACTGCAGGGAAAGACCCATTTGCGACCAAGTTTGCATGGAATTCAAACAGATACAGCAAGAATGGCAAGAGTAGTTCAAAATGTGGGGCTGAGACCTGCTCATGTCTTGGAGTCCTCAAATGTACCCGCTGTCACAATTCCGCTCGGCCAAAGACACGAAAACCGCAAGAACAATTCCGTGAAGGCTGCAGGTGTGGTGGTGAATATAATTGGACGAGATGTAATGCGAAGACACACCATTTTCCTATCCAACGGGACAGTGTTGAATTTTTGGTATGGGAGCACAAGGGTTTGCACAAGGGACATGACCGTCCCCTTGGTGGTTGTCTCACAGGCCGGGAATGGGACGAGGTTGGAGAACAAGTTGCAAGAAGTCATGAAGCCTCTGCTCTCCAGCTACATACCGATGATCTTGGTCCAGGGTCTGTGCCACTTGGAAAAATTGTGCAGCTGCACGCTACACAGTGGACAAAAGCCGCTCGGTCCAAGGAATTGCCTCCAAAGCTCAGAAGGGTGCTGTGGGTTTGCCTCATGGCTTTACCACTCTGCGCAAGGAGCTTTCTACGCCTTTGATGATGGATTCTGGCATTGAAGGCCCGATGTACATTGTACTGTACACTCCATTCATGGATCTCATCGCCAAAGAGACCATTGATGATTGGATCGAGAACTCAGATGAAGGCGAGAGTGTTGGGCAACACGGTTTTGTTACTGATGGCGACCACAAATTCTTCAACCAAGGTCATCTACTTGTCACTGCCGCTTGGAGCATGTCACTGCTATCTTGGGTGCCTGTTGTGTATTTGTGGGTCAATTCTCTTGATGGGCAGCACCATAGGCCACATTTCTGTGCTCTATTCAAATTGATTATGAAGCATTCCGGTGAAAAATTCGACAAAAAATTCTTTACCAATGTACGTGATTCAATCATCTCGGTCTGACATCACTAAATCATTATATAAAGGTCATGGATTATTCAGCAGCACAGCTCAGTGGTCGCTCTGAAGAGTATGTGGATGCCATGGTCTCCAGGATTTCAGCCTTCAGCTTACTTTCCGCTGAGGCTCAAAAAGTTGAACATGCACAGTATGTTCAGGAGGCTCAAACTATGGTCAAAGGTTGCAAGACACACTTTAATTGGTCGGTTCTCCGCATTCAGCGCAATGAAAGGCTAGTGTCACTAGAGAAAAGAGACTTCTTCCAACACTCAATCAATACACTGACATCGGAAGACATCTCAGAAGAGCAATTCAACAATGCCGTTCGGGAGCTACGATCAAATTTCGTTGGCATTGAAGGCTGGCTGTCTTGGTGGCTACGTCCGGCAAATGCTCTAATGATATTTCCATTGAAACACCGTATGGATCGCACCCTGGCCGATGAAACACCTACCACAATAAATGGAGTGGAGAGCCAGCACTCTTTCTTGCATAGAGCGTACTGGCAGGGCGTTGAGCAGGACTTGATTACCGGTAGCAAAAAACTGCATCTATTTATTGAGAAGGCTCACACCGAATACAATGCAATCAAGGGTGTGTTGAACTTTTATTATATTCTTACATTCAGCGTGTGTACTGATTACATTCGTCAGCTGGCCACATCCAGCCTGAAGCTCCACATGGACGCAGCTATCGACAAAGACGTGAAAATTGGAGTGTCAATGATGGACGGCCACCCGACACTAATGAGGTGCTCCACACATTTGATGCACAGATGCAAGCCACCACCCCATCAACATCACAAATATCAACACCTGTGCAGATTCAAGCCGCTGCCATCCCATCCACGTCACAAGTATTAACCCTTGTGCCAGTAGTGCCCATGTCACCTCGCAAAACTCCCAAAACCGTCAAGTTTGGTCCAGTCACTCGCTCCAAGCCCACGTCAGCCGATCTTTCACAGGGATTGCTAACTTTGCCAATGTCAAGCCTGTTACCGCCACAGCCAGCCGAATTGATATCTTACAAATGGAGCCCGCCTAACTCGTGTTTCTTTGATAGCGCACTTGTTGTTTGGTTTGCATGCTACCAATCCTGGGATACTGGCACTCGAAAACTGCTTCTGTGTATTGTCCCTCATGAGAGTGTACTCACCACTGTCCTCTGGCATTTCAAACATCACCTGGAGTGGCTACAAAATGACAGTATCAAACTTGGGATGGGTGTATCAGAGCTGGAGTTTGGTCAAGTACTAATATGTCACGGAATTTTTGAGAAGCTGCCAGAAATCAACCTAGATGCTGGGCAGTATGGATCCGTGGCAAAATGGCTTCAAAAGATGCTTGATGCAGTCGCTCAAGATGATATCTTGGACAACATCCACACATTCTTTGCCATGAAACATGTTCTGCAGGTCCGCTGCACTGGAACAGGACCACCAGATGACGGTGGCAACCCGTATGCTGGTGTTCACATGTCCTCCGTCTCTACCGCTCTGCAAAAAATTGTTCACCAAATCAGAGATAATATGGTAGCTGCAACACAAAAGCTATGTGGTTCCGATGCCACTCTTGCAGATTATTTGCAACATCTCGTACCCAAGAGCCCTCAAGACACAAAAGGAGGCACAATCAACCTGCACAATACCGAGTCTCTTGTTTGCAGCCATCCCACCTGTGGCTCAAGTGGTGAGATTCTTGGTGTTTAGACTATCTGGCCGCGAATGTTGCATATTCAACCCAAGACCATTGGAGCATCAATCAAATCATTTAACAGTGCACCTCTCCCGCTTCCTCTCAAGCTCTCTCTTTATGATGGGCAGATAATATATGAGCTCAAAGGTCGCATTCATTTCCACTCTACACAGCAGCACTATACATGTGATCGCCTCATTGGAGATCAACTCTATCAATCTGATGGAATGCGCTTCAATGGCAATTTTGTACCCAAAGGCCCAGCCGCCTCAGCTGTGGCTGAACGTCCACCAGTTTGCTACACTGTCTCTGCTTATCTACCATCACATCTCTCCCCCTGGATCTTGCACAATGTGCAACCCTATTGAGGGGCTTCAGAGTGACACCAAAATCACAGAAGCTGTCCATACAGGTGCCGTATCAGTGGACGAGTCGGATGACGAACAAATGGCTGCTCAAGGATCACTTCCACCAGCGTGGGCAAATTGTCTGCCATAGCGCATACAGAGCCTGCAATCTCGGATGCAGAGCAAGTGGCACCTGCCAATCACCCACCCGCACTAGGAACAGAAATTATGTTCAATTGTCAAGGGTGTGGAATCCAGTCAACTGGTGAGAATAAGAGCACCAGCATTCAGTGCATTCAGTGTAGATTGTGGTCGCATATCAAGTGCATGCAGCATCCAAAGCTTTGGAGAGTTACTGATACTGCAGAGAGCTGGTTATGCCTGGTTTGTGCCAAAATTGAGGTTTGGAATGATGCTGCATATGTGACAATCATTCTCGATTCCTGATCTCGAGAATCTTATTCATACTGACTGCTGACACAGCATTGGTCAATTTGCCTTGTTCAAGACTCAGCATCGTAGCAATTACTATGCTGCTTGCATTGAAACCCGCCAGGGATGCCAGGTGTCTCTATCTTGGCACAATTGGAATATCTATGTCGTTGGCCAAGAGCCTACAAGCACCCATTTCACAGTACATGTCAAGGATTGTACTGTGGCTCTCGATGATGCTGTGTTCAATGTAGTGAATCCTAAATGGGCAAGTGCAATGCCTGACTCTTCACCGCTAATCTAATTATTTGATGAGTAGGTTGGTGCCATATATTGGCCACTGGAGCTCTGTGCGGATGCTGCAGACAAAGGATACCAAGATGACCTTATCCAGATGGCGCTCTACAATGCATACTCGTCCGTCTATGATATCATTAGTGGAACATGTAATCATCCCATTGCTGCACTCTATGTTGCGCACCTTGCGGACCATTTTGGGAGGCTTGAGACAAGTGTGGTGGGAAAGGCATTCGACTATGATGATCTATCTGAGCGTGACAAGTTCATGGAATTTCCCGCACCTTTACTTGCTGGCCACAAATCTCTATTATCCGCCTTCATTGCAGATCTCAACGTCACATATGACAAGCAATCTAGCCATGGGTTCAACGATGCAGATGGCCCTCGCATCGCAACCATTGCAACAGCACTCTTCAAGGTCGTTGTCTTGTGAACCTATCTCCATGGCCCACCAGAAAAAAACCTTGATATCTTTAATCTGGAAAAGAATGGCCAGATCTCACGGATTTGGACGCCACACGAGCAGGCCTTGGTGTCATGCGCAGGCAAGGAAAATACAAGTTCATCTGTCCAATTCCATGTGGAAGATGTCTCTCCCGAGGTGTGGGAGGCAAGGGTTGTTGAAAATGAAGGTCTGGGGCTGCGCTACAATGGGTCGCTTGTGTCATTACACAGTGCCTCGTTTGAATGGTCAGTTAACCCAGGCCTTACTGGTGGTGATCACATTCCTCGCCACTACACTCCTCCACATCTTCGGAATGCACCTGTTCCTCAAGGTCCACGCCCAAAGCCCCATCGTACAACAGCTAAATCAATTGCTTAGTATATTGCTAAACTTGAGCCCCTAGTCCCTCGCACAAGTGTGGTGGACTCAGCTCCCACCACCAAGAAACAGGAGCACTTGCAAAATGAGTCGGACAAGACATCCACTCTGTCACTCAAACAGCCTGCCCAAGATGAGATAGACAGTAAAGTGGAGCGGCAACCCAAGAGAATAGTCTGTCCTCCTGCAGAGCTATCAAGAAGAAGCACTCGCAAAATTATCAAGGTAGTACATTGATAGTGCCGGTTGATTTGATATTGAAGCACCCGTGTAAAGGCCAGAGAGAACGGTACATTATTATTATGTGGTATGAAGTGTCTATCTATTACCTCTGTATTACAATCCAGTCCATCAGTGCACCATGGAAACTTGTGGATAGAACATGCGACAAAGAAAAGCAAGAGTCGAGGTAGTGCACACTAGAGGCCACAAGCCAGAGGTTGACCGTTGGACACATGAAAGCGGCGGGGGAATGTGTCATCTTGGATCTGCCAGTCGACCAGTTCTACTGGCCGATCCAAGATGGCAACTGGCACCACTCTGGCAATGTGCCAGAGAGGCAGCCGTGTCGGGTATGATCACTACCATAGCACTGTGAAAGTGCGCCAGGTATATTGTCGAAAGGTCACAGAAGGGCATAAAAGGGCGACAGTAATTTTGGCGCGGCAAAAGTGCACAAAAGGGACAAAAGGGCGTCATACCAGGTAAATTCTCCGCAGTCCCTAAAATCAATCAGACAGGACCACAATGAACTCCTCATGCATTGATATCGGTATCCCTGAACAATCAATGAAACAACCCGGCATCAGTCATATTTAATATCTACTCACTGGCACACCTTATCCACTTAGAACCACCCCATTCAATCCTGTTGCCCCACCCCATGCCCCCCAATGAACATATAACAAGCAAGTAACAATCCACCAATGATCACCTAAAATACACGCCAATGTCACATGTCCGAAGCACCCACAGTCCTGAACCCACATACAATGCCAATGACAGACCCGCAACACTAACGGACCCATCAGCACACACTACTCCGGCCTCTAACCTAATTGTGCCACCTCCGGTTATTACGTCAAAAGCATAAAGCATAAGCAAGTAGGAAAAAACGGGCACCTTGGGCATGGCACAATTCTCTGAATATAATCTGATCTTACGTTATCCCGGTCCGCCACAACATGCTATCAGTGCACGGCTCCCTTAGCCACATGGGTTAATGAAATCTGCACCCAATTCATTTTAAAATATACCAGAAGCAGTTTGATCAGATTTTACCTAACCATTGCATCAACCATTCAATTAACAACACATCAATGTAACCTATACAGTGCCAGACACTGAAAGTACGCACATTTTATATCTGCCGAACCGTTGAAAATTTTCACATTCTGACTTCAGAATCGAACTCGGACAGGTAAAATACGTTCAAAACCGATTTTTACGGATTTTTTCCACGAGCGGATGGGGCCCGCCAAAATTTGGACCAATTTCAACGGGCGTTAATTTGCTGTGGCGCGACTCGCGGCAGCCTCCATTGCCACCATTGCTCTTTCCGACACTCGACGGTGGCTCCCTTGCACATCCGCAGCCCATCTATCTGCCTGCCCAGTTAGCCCCTGCTGGTAAGCTCTGATAAATCTCCATGAGTGATTAATGAACCGCCGAATGACATCCACAGGACATGCATCAAGCACTTGTAGTGCTCTTGCTTTTGCTTCAGCAAAATTCTTCTTAGGGTGCTCGCGATAGCGATATTTGCACCATCCCCAGTACTAGGACTAATTAGTAAACATTAACAAATTCAAAATCTAAATTGTACATTACCATCCCAATGGGATTTAATTCACAGTGAAATTTTGGCAAGAATAAGCATTCATGTCTCGAAGCCTTGATAATAATGTCAAGTTGCGAAACTTGGTTTGCGAAATCATCCTGTTGAGATAGCAAGCAAGCCATACAGCACTTCTGACTCTCAAAGGGGCATATGGGTGAGCACTTGGTTTTCAAACCTGTTAAATCAAACCCGCACTCTGTGAGAACAGCCTTCAGACCCTTGGCTTTACCATCAGATGTGGTCATCGACTGGGGTAGTCCACGAAACCGAGGGTCCAGATTTGACTCTGGAATGGTGGTATCACATTGTATGTACTGTTTTCCCCCATCTGATTTGTTCATCTCAAAAGCTCGGAGAGCATCAGGAGGCCGGGAAGCATGTGCTAATGACTGATCGAAAATGAATAGTGCCTGGCAGCCTGGGTGCGCTGCATCAAAGATCTCGATTGCAGATCTAACCTGTGTGATCAGCTGGTCAGTGTCCCACCAAGGATCACCATTTGCACCTGGATAGATGATTTTCCGAGCATCCCGGATAATCTCGCCATCCTCATTTCACAAGATAAGACGTCTAGTCTCACTGTAGATCCAATCGGAAATATGAATGAGCCTGCCCTGCCCCTTCTTGCGAAGTGGCTGCTCGCCTTTCCTTAACCTAGAAATATTTGTCAGATTAGTGGTGGATAATATTTATATGACACTTGCCAGAGGCTTTGTGCCTCATCATTGGCATAGAAGCAGCATTCATCGTGGAATAGAAAAATGAGGCAGTGAGCATCTTCATGAAGCTCAGATGGAATTTCTTTCAAGTCTTGGCCTTCGAATTTGGCCATCTGGGCCTCAAACTCACAAATTGCAGGAAGGAACACCTCTTGCCGGTATTTCACTACATCTGGCCTCTCATGGCCATCCATATACACACCCTTCTGCACAACTGTCCTCCGCCATCCAAGCTTAATCAGCCATCGGCGAGCAGTGCGCTCACATAGAGGCGAATGCAGTGAGACATTGAGATCGGGGAAGATGATATCATTGAGAGCTCGCTGGAATCTTTTCGGAGTGACCTCCCCTGTCTTTTGTGCGGTAAGCCATTCACGAGCACATTTTTCAACAGACTCATCATAAAGCCATGACCGGTTGTTGCCATTGGAGCCTCACCTTTCTTCTGGAAGTGTCTCAAAAGTCTGATAATGCCGTGCAAGAGTGCGAACTCGGCGGGCAAACCACTTCCCGGAACCTTCATGCCATCGATCGGCAATATGAATGCTGGCTTCGATCCGACCAAAACCCTTCAGTAAAAGAGTGGCAAAGTTGCAGAGAATGAGGTACTGGTTCAGCTGTGGGAGGGAAAGAGATTTGCTGTTTTTCTTCAGGTGAGCTTTGATATCAGCACGGATAGTGGCCCAATCTTTGACGGTGGATTGAGAGCCTTGAAAACATTCATCAAGATTTGCCTCGACGTCCTCAGCATTCTTGTGATTGTTATCACTTTCGCCGAGCGAGCTTTCGCCAACTGAGTCCATAGTTGCAACAAGCTCGATCACTTCCTCCATTGCACCACCTCCACCAACTTCGCTTTCATTAACCTCCGAGATGCTCCCGTTGCACCCGTTAGCCTCACACTCGCCATTTGAAGATGGATCGGACAGGACTGTTGATGATCGGGCTCGTGACTTGCCCTGAGGTGGCAGAGCATCTTGGGGCTCGGATGGACTCTCTCGCGGCACATTTGAAGATCCAAGGGCTGCTGGAGGCAAAATTTGAGTGATGGAGCTTGCAGATGTGGTGAATTTATGGGTGGTGAGTTTGGTTTGACCTTTGTTGGATGCCAGATAGTGTTTCTGAGTTCTTTGGGACTTGCTCATCACATTTGAGCCTTTCTTGTATGTACTGGGACGAGCTGGTATGTGACATTTTAGCAAAATATTGACAATATGAACCTATTACTCATGTTTAGGTGCTTGCTTTCACTTTTCAGCCCTGGCCCGAGCCTTTGGGGGCATCCAATCCAAATCAGAAGGGTTATCCTCACCCAACATATCCACCAATCTTCCGGCCAAGTCTTGATCATGTAACTCCAGCAACTCATCCCCACTTCCATCATTATCTCCATCCTCGTCTGGCCAGTCTTCCTCCTCTTCAGCACAACAAAAATCTGTTTTTAAACCATCCAAATATCTCAAAAATGCGGCTGCATCATCATCTCCTGGACCCTCTGAGTCCTCGGCATCACTGGCTCTCGACTCGGGGCTCGGGGCCCGTGATCGCGGTGGCGATGGTCCTGGTGTTGACTGCAGGCTCTCCTGTGTGTCACGATGGTCCTGGTGTTGACTGCAGGCTCTCTGGTGTGTCACGAGGTTGATTGTGGAGCCCTGATGTATTGTGATTTGTCTTGATCTCTTTGCAGTGGGCTTGTGCGGCATGGCAGAGGCAGAAGATAGTCTTTTTTTCGGGTACATCGGACTAGTCACCATGTCTTTTTCATTTCAGAATCAGATCCAGCGCATGAAAATATGTATATGCCCTCACCCACATCTGCACCATATATTCCTCCAATTTGGCCTCCGGCATTTCATCCACAAAAATACGGTGATGTCACTGTACACTGGCATCGACTCCATGGTGAAATCCATTCAGTATCAAGGCCTGGTGGTGGCAGAGACCTGAACTGAGAGCATGTAGGAAGAGCAGAGGTCTGAAAAGAAGACATGTGACTTGTCGAAGAGGAGTTCAATGTGATCATCCCGAGGAAGGAAGAGAGGAAAGCCCACAAAGTGAGGGGCCAGCAGGAAAGGAGGATGATGAAACCCAGCTGACTGATGATTTTGAAGAAAGACAGTACGAAAAATAGAGAAGTTGCAAACATGGCCAACAAATCCGACCACTTCCACAGCCAGACAATCTGGAACTAGCAGATATGTTTGGGAGAGATCTACTCGACCACGATAAACCACGAAGACATTGACATCACCATGGCGCACAAAAGCTTTTACCAAGATTAGAGGAGAAGAGGAAGCAGGTGCAGGAGAAATAAAGGAGGAAAAGATTGACGAAGTTGACGATGCCAAAAGAATTGTGGAAGGGAGTGGAATTGAGTCTGGTGCACCAGTCCTGAAACACATCAAAATTCATTAAGCCCCCAATGCACAACAAACAATAATGCAGGAACACACCAGAAGTACAAGGCGTGAACTCTCTCATGTCTCGGAGAGAAAGGAACCACCTCATGACCAACATTGGGGCGGGATGATGCCTTGCACAGGCTGCACCCCAACCATGAAAACCATGTGAACCAAGACACTATCATGCTGTAACAAGATCTTATTATAGTATTTCAGCACCAATGTGCTGGATTGTACAGCATTTATGCTTAAAACAAAGGAAAAGACCAAAAAGAATGAAGCAGGCGTGTAGACACGCAGAGTCAAAACAAGAGCGGAAGTACGTAAATGAGCGCTCAAAGCCAACTAAAGCTGCCCTACCTCGGCTATAGCCGAGCACAAGCTCAAGCCTGGTAATCCAGCAGGCCCCCCCCCCCCACCCCCATGCATTAATCAATAAAAAAAAGCCTGTCAAGAATATTCTCAAGCACAACATAAGTGGAAATTGCTAAAGAGAGCACTGGAAATGAGCTTCAAAATACTGAAAAACACAGCAAGGAGGAACTTACCAATGAAAAAAGAACTGAGAGAAATGAGAGGCACAAAGAAAAGTAGCAGAAAGTGGATTTCTTCAGATAAAACGGATTGACAACCCCACTATTAAAGAATCCCCTCAAAAATGGACAACCAACTCCTTATCCGGACCCTATAGAATCCACCTCTATTTCTCTCCCACCAAATAACCATTTGCCCCTTTAAACTTTCCATCTCAATCACTGATCAATCCCTAACACAAAGAAAGAAAAAACAAACCTTGAGGGATCAGTAAAAGACTGGCTCATAGAAGTCCTAAAATCCTGATTCTTCCAGTCTTTCATTAGAGAAGGACAATTAAAATAATGAAAGCTGACACATGACCAACTAAATCACCTGACTAGCAGATGAAAGAAACTGTAGTGTCAGAAAGAAAGACAGAATAGAACAATAGGGATAAGAATTTTATTTCTCAGAATTACAGTGCAGTAAATATGTACCACCAGGGTGCTCTATTTTTATCAGCCAATCAGATGAAAGGATTGAAGATAGCTCTATAGTGATGAGTACCCTAACAGTCATGGGAAAGTGTTCCAAAAATGGAAGGGCTGAAAGATATAAAAGACCCAGTGTTTCATGGGTTTTAGTTTATGGACCCCTTTGCATCCCACTTCCTTGAACCACCACCTAGTGCTCTAAGTGTATAGCTGCTACACTCAATAAAGTGATTGACTCCAGTAACCCTGTGTACATTTGAAAGCCAGCCACCTGATTGTTTGTTTGTATTTGTTTGTATTTGTTTGATTGATTGATTGATTGTCTGTTTGTTCTCAGTCTTGTCTTGTTCTTGCCAGCGTAAGTCTAAGAAGATCTCTCAACCAGAAAGCTTTACTCTGAAATACACTTCCCGGCCACCTTTAAGATCAAATCACTAGTTTAGCAGTTCAGGCTCTGATTATTTGTTTTTTGATCCCATTTCACAAACTCTAGTGGACACAGTCGAGCAACTAGGTTCTACTCAACTAGCCTGTTTTGGTTAGTTACAACCCCTGATTCACATATTCTAAACCCCAAAACAGACATTGTACAACTTCACCATGATTCTTTGGCTGCAGGACACCCAGGACAAGCAAAAACACTAGAACTAGTTTCACAGAATTACTGGTGGTCCAGAATGACTAAGTTCATCAATGATTATATTAGCACTTGTGCCATGTGCAACAGGTTCAAGCCATTCCAGTCCAGTCCCCACAGGTTTCTCAAACTCCATGAGATAGAAGCCATATTGTGGAAAAAAGTTGTTGGAGATTTTCTTGTCAAATCACCACTGTGTGAAGGCCATAATTCCATATCAGCAATGAAAGTTCACCCAGTGTTTTACATGAAGTTATTTTATCTATACAAAGAGTCAGATCTAGAAGATCAACACCAAGCACTGCCCCTACATGTAGAAGTTGAGGAAGAAAAAGAATGGGAAGTAGAAGAAATATTGGACTCCAGGATATTCCATAGACAATTAAAGTTTTTAGCCAAGTGAAAAGGGTTTATGGCTGTAGAAAACATATGACAGCCTGCTAAAGACTTAGAACACGCACAAGAAGCAGAGGAAGTCTATAGGGCCTATTTAAACACCTCCAAAAAGATATCAGCTACAACATTCTCTGAATTACCTTGGTCCGCTTTTGATAATGCCACAGAAGTAACAAAGAGGTCCCTGAATGAGAAGAAGAATGTAGTGCCCAAGATGTGCACCCTTAAGAGAGGGGTGGTGTTATGAGTTGACCTGCTTATATACATTCTCTCGACTTTACTTAATTATTATTTAGCACATGTTGTCATGTGACCTAGATACCTGCTATACACATGACTGGTCATCACATGTTTTGATTAGTCATATATCATCACAAGACAGGTCCGGGTTCTGGATAGACCGGCTTATCAATACCTGGACTCTTACATTATATATAGGATAAATATACGGGCCTTGCTTACTGTGCATTTGTCATTGCTTTGTCATTTGATCAATAAGCATGTCCTAGTTTAGATAGCTTCTCTCATGCATAGCCACATAGTAGATAGTATAAGTAGTAGAGCGAGCTTTGTCCTCTTCATCTCCAAGTAAGACTCATTACCAGCATACATACTTCAATATTAACTTTGTCCCCAGACTTATCCTCTCAGAGATCGTTCAGCTCAATTCTTCACTCTCTACACCGCCCAAGCTTAAGTTGCCTGTGATCTCTTCAAGTCACCCTACATACTTAGTCCCGCCGGGTTAGTCAAGTGTCGGACAAGTCCTGAAATGCTACATTCTACATATCAGAATTACATCTTATAGCCTCTACAAGACAACTTTTTCATGAGAGTGCTTTCGTCCATAAGGGCATGCTTATCAGCAAGCCATGTGGTTTGATTGGAAGATCTATTAATGAAAATTATCTTGTTCCACTCTAATATGTATAGAGATAAAATTGAGTTCTTCAAAAAGGGAAATACATATTAAAGATCTGACTGTTCATAACCATAGTCCCTCCATTAAACAGCACACCAAAGGGACCTATAGATGTACTATCTGTTATCATGCTAGAAGAGTACAATATTATGTTGAGGCAGACTACTTAATCAAATTTATATTCAAGGCCATAGATTAAAGCAGACAGTTTAGGCAAACTAAAAGCAGAACCAGGAAGCTATACATTGCAATAAATATCTATCGAACACACCTAGAAGCAAAATCAGCAAGCTAGAGACCTTCTTGTCACTTCTAGGACATATATACTCCTCTATATCTGATCTACAGGAGCTGATTTAAAGTTAAACTTGTACAAGATAAATAGCCAAAACTCTGGTCAACAAGGAGATAAATAACTGAACATGTAGAGATCACAAAGCTGTCACAAGTTTTGATGAAATGTTTTAGAAGAAAATACTAGAACATTATAGGGTGCTGTAGGAACACTGGGTCAATGATCACCAACAGACACATTGTTTTTGTTTTGACTTCTAAAGACTAACCAGTAATATTAATTTATTCTTCTCAATAGGTTCTCCATAGTTGATGGTCATATCCCCCATATGTGCCAGCATGAGGGGTTCATGGACATTATTTCAGTAGGACATGTACTGTAACCAGCCAAAGTGCTGAGCTGCTCGAGCTATTATATCAAGTCGAAGTTGCTGGTGATAAAGATAGATGAGAGAATCAACATTGCCTTAGTCATAGCAGTTACACATGTTGCCTTCACCTTCTTTGGTGTCAGTACCAGTGTCCAAGATTCCTTTAGCAACTTCATCATCTCCTTCATGGCTAATGTTAAGTTTCAACAGCTTCTTGAAGAGCTAGTTTTTCTGGATGATGTCATGGTGAGTCTTCAGCAGAGCCTCAATGCTGGCTAACTAGAGTTGGTTTTTTATCATCAAGATGAGGTCTACATGGTACACAACTGATTAAATGCAGCATTAGATTTGTGATTGAGTGCCTGCTTGTTGATGCAGAGCACGAAATTGTGCTTGAGATAAACACAGCTGTGATCAGTGAGTGGTGACACATTGGTAGTGTTTTTGAGACCTCTATCATTGTAGACATTGTGTCCACCAGCAGAGTGCCCGCCCTTGGTACCAGATCCATAGATGGTATAGTGGTGATTGAACTGGCTGGAGCATATAAAGCTACCCTGCTGTCCTCTGCAATCACTACGACCAGAGTTTCCTCTGTGCAGCTAGCTCTGCAGTATGAGTGACCAGGGCCTCGAGTAGGCCCATCAAGTCATAGGTCAAGTTTGCAGGAAACTCACTGAGTGCAGTGCAGCTCGTGTTGACAGCAATCTTTGCGAGGGTATCATGAATATGTTGAGGTACAGTGACCCAGCGTCTCTACAGCGTTCTACAACGTCCTACAATGTCCTACAACGTTGTAGAACACCCTACAACACTTCATCAACAGTTTGACAGTTCCATCATATTTATCT
>JACXVL010000406.1:0-58951 GCA_014898675.1 Athelia sp. TMB | reverse complement strand
CGTTAAAGACTAAGGTCTCAGCTCTCTCAAGCAGTCTTGATCTATCTCTATCACTATCGATCTATTCACACCCTTTGTCCGATTATATTTTGGTGAGTAACTAGCAGAGACTGTTACAATGTCACTCAAATCTCCTGGCGTTCCATGGCTAAACATTGAAAGACGATTACTAGATGGCCCGAGAGCGCAGGAGTTCACACATATTTTCTGGTATTGCCCTTTCCCGCAGCTCGGGAAGGTGACCATTCGGCTGTTGTGCGACTTGGATGATAAGCTGTTTAAAGCAAGTCATGATACTGAGCAGATGATGGAGGACAAGTGATTGAAGAGCCTGGATAGTATTACAAAAGGATGTATGAGAAGATGGGTCACAGTCGAGAGAGATAGTCATAGACTATGATAGCAGTGAGAAAGAGCAAGCACAGTCGTCTATTAATCTGCGAGCACGGTCACAATACAACGGAAATTTTCGCATGCTCGAACGTCCTTGGAGTGCACGACCAGCGTGCAGTTGTGATTCTCTCAGTGACTATCTGCACGCCAGTCACGATGTATCCAATGCCTTCTTAGAGCCCTCTGTTGATCCCATTCTTGGCAGCAACATTCTCCTGTGATGAGACTCCAGTGAGTGCCCTTTCCCTGTGTGCGGCTGATTCTGATGAAGTGGTGGGTAGGTTTGTGCTGTCTCACACAAGGATCGCAATCTGTTCTTGTACTTCAATGTCCCCGCAAATTTGATCTCAACCCGCCAACCCCACCGCCTCGCACAATAACACTGCGCGCCCCATCGACTGCATTCATTCAAATTGACGGCGAGGGATGTGATGGGGAGTATGGGCAGGATGCAAAAGGGGTAGGGAGAAGAAAGCGGGGAAATGTGAGACTGAGGCGGTAGGAGTCAGCATGGCGCACATCCGCCTCCATGTGCCCACATCGCGCAAGGTACTACCTATGAAAACTGCGCGCAAACCCGTAGCAGGGGCTGCGCTTGACCTCTGCGAAGGAGCTCCATTATACACTCTGGACGTCGCAACCTGATCTTACTACGGGCGCGACGATGAGTTCAACCCGACGGGCGCCTCGGTGCGTACTCTGCTATGTTCTGCCTGCAGTTCACACGCTCATGGTGCCTAGTGAACAACACGAGCAACTCAGACACGATGTCGAACGCGGTGCTGTGCAACGCGCTCTGCGAGTGACTACAAAACTCAGTCACAATGCATAGTCGAATATGCTATAGTTCGACAACAGTAGTGGACGCCGAGAAACGGTATCAGACCAGGTCAGTCTATTCTGCTCCCCTTCCTACCTTATCAAGACTGAAAGAGTGGTGGTATAGATCAGTGTTTGAAGTCAGTGACACCCTGCGTGTCGAAAGTCTCATTGGCTAGAGCAACTGCGCTACTGGGGTAACTTCACCACCCGTCCAGCGCGAGCAGCGGCACCGTGCTAGGAACACGTCGTCCGCGGAGAGGTGCTGCGCGCGCGTGGCGCGTGCAGAGGCTGATGAGCACCACAAAGTTGTGTCGCAACTCGTCGGCGCCGCTCACCGTAAACAACAACTGCGTCAGCGTCGCGCCCTTGTCAGTGCCCACCGCCTTGCACGATAACACCACGCGCCCCATCGACTGCATTTCTTTGGCGACAGAGAACGTGATGGGAAGTATGGGTGGATGCAAAACGGGCAGGGAGCAGAGGGGGAGAGATGTGTGGCCGAGGTGGTAGGAGCTAGCACGATACGCTTTCGCCAAAACACTTCTGGCGATCGCTGTGCGCAAATTGGCAACAGTGGGTGCGACTCAACTCCGCGAAAGGGTCACACCTCCCTGTTCGCCCCAGTCGGCCCTCCCGCATCCCCGCCGCTCTTGAATTGTAGTGCCGGGGTCCCGTCGCCCTCTTCACACGCTCTGGGCTTGCAGCCACATTGGAAGCCGCGAGCCCACATATAACATGGGCCACGTGTCAATCCGCCCAGTCGTCTCTCCCGCATACCCGCTGCCCTTGAATTGTACTTCTTCGGGATCCCGCCGCCGCCATCACACGCTCTGGGCTCGCCACGGTCGATGCCGCAAGGTGCACCGCCCTGATGCACGAGTTTGTGCAGCGCCTCGCGATCGCGCGCACTTGCAGAACACCAGTGAGCTCTTCCTCAGCAAGCCCCCTCCCTCCCTTCTTCCCACCAACACGCTTCTTCACAGACGGGGCGACCTCCGCGCTGGACCACGTGCCTGCTCGTGCTCGAGGTGCTCCGCCTTTGGCCGCGCGGTAAGACGACCGTCCGTGATCATGCACGACCTCGAGCAGATCGCGCCCGCGGACTTTGTGTACATCCTCCAGGGCGGCGCATCACGGAGCAAGACCACCGCACCGATCTCGAGGGCGCAGGAGGCGATTCTCAAGCGATGGCGGAGCAGCAGGCGGGCGGGTTTGTCGCTCGTCGCGCTCGCAGAAACGGAGGCGGGTTCGTCACGCTTGCGGAAATGGAGAGGGGCGGAGTGGACGCGTGCTCGAGGAGACGGCGAAGGGGCGGAGGAAGCAAGCAAGTATAGTGCCGTGCCTGCGCCCAATTATGCTGGGGAACTGAATATTCGAAGTGGTACAGGACATCACCTCCCGCGCACGCTGCCAGCTGGCCAGGGCATTGTTCCCGCGGCGGCACTCATGGGCAATCTCAGCGCGGTGCCGCGCATGCGCAAGCGGAGCAGCTGCAGGTGCCTAGCATTAGCGTACCTGGCCCAACACACGCACGACGGTCAGCAGGTGGCTCTGCAGTCGATCGCCAACAAGCCCAATGTATATGGTGCAGTTGTCGACGTTCAAGGCAAGCCCGCCGCCGCCCACCCTCACACCAACCATGACTGCCCCAGCCCATACTCTGCCCTCGCTTGTGGACAACGGCCATGGGCGGCGCCATGCACACTTCAGCTTCGTGGGCGCGGTGAACCTGCTCGACGGGCTCAAGGAGCGCGTTCGAGCTCGGAGCTCGCCGACCGGGCGCGGGGCGCAGCCGCCAGCCGCAACATGTCCCAGTTGCTCAAGGGTAACGGCGGCCCGGAGGGGTGCAGGGCGCAGGACATACACGTACCCCATCTCTTTCACGATATGGGCACGCCGCGGCTCCAGTGCGTGTACGGCTCCGCGGTGTGTCCATGCGCCAAAGCTCGCTGTGACCCGGGAGGTCTAAGTCATGAATCTAGACAAGCAGCAGTGGGATGTATAGCTTCATTACTTGGTGTAGGTGGTGATGCCCAAGCACCACCATTGCGGTTTATAGAGTCATATGGCAATAAAAAACATAATGCATGATGTATTACTTGAAATAGTCCAGTAATTTCTTGTCGGTCCTTTCTTTTTTCTTCTTAGTAGGTTTATTGGACACGCCAGCAGCCCTCTTAGCCTTGGCATAAGAATCCACAAGTTTTCTCTTCTGGCCAATAGTCAATGCCTTATACGGCCGTCCTGGTGCTCCCGTTGATTGAAGCTGAAAATTCACCAAAATTCAACAAAAGTAAATGAACATGTTACGGGTAGCATACCTTGGCTTTGCGTCCCAGGATGCCCTTCAGTAGATTTGGATTCTTGAGTAGGAGATCATAATTCAGACGATTTGCCTTCAACTCATGAAACTCGGCCAAACCTATTGTAGTGGCATATCCAGCAAATTGAGAATCAATGGTAGTGGACTATGGTCATAATTATGGTCAGCTTCCCGAGCCAATATCAGTTTACATACCTCTATTCCACATCTCCACCCTGCTCTAACCCTAGCCCGAATCACAGTGTAGCAGTCTAAGCCCTTGTGCAGGTAAACAGTAACCCTACGCGTCTTCTTGGTGCAGATTCTGTCAGTCGGAGTCAGTTTATATGAGTCTCCTGGATAAACTGTTAATTGTTAATATAGCTGATACTATTAGAGGGACTCACCAATGCGATGGTTGGTATTAAATAGCCCTGCCCTCAACATGCTATTGTATAGCCTACATGGCATATAGGTATAGTTTCTTCGGAAGACCAGAATATATGCACGGTAGTACCGATACGATTTGTAATTATAAGCAAATGGATTGTGCGAGTTGCATATACCAGCAGCCATAGTCAAGAATTTGGGTTGTACCCAAGTACGCATGTAGTCAATGATGCCTTGCAGAAATTTTTCGAAACGAGTATTCTGTGAACAGATCCAGATAGCAGGACAGCCAGGGAACAAGCCAATACTGTGCAAAAAATCATTGGCTGTGTGGCGGCCAAATGCAAAAAAAGCAGGCTCGTTCGAGTCGCCCAAGATATTGATGATGGGCTTGAAGGATACTCGTTTCTTTGCTAAAGTGCGTCTGCGCCAGTCTCTAGTGCACTGGATAGCATCGCGAGTCTCAAAATTCCAGTCTGGACCGGAAGCAAAAGCTGACCAGAGCGATGACCAGATCTGAATTAACAAAATCAGTCAAGCAGTTATAATAAGACAGAAAATAATTCATTTACATGAGAGCTGGGAGTTATATCTTCTCGGGACCAACGAGCATCACGACTGATCACATAGAATCGAACCAAACGTGCGAAATCCACAAGCGCCCAGACCCATTCCTCAGATACCCAAGCCAAGAAGATATTGACTGTGCGGCTTTGGGTAGGGCTCGAATTTGGCTCCCGGAAACGCTCAGGCACCACAAATCCATGGTGTAGGTGTCCTCTATCAGCATCGCTGCCTGGAACACTGGCAGAGATAATTTCATCGTAGTCAATGCGCTTCATGCCCATCAAATGGGCCTCGAGCGCAAATGATATGACAGTGGCATGCTAGATATATTATGAGTTATTCTAGTAATAACTAAATAAATCAGTAAACTCACGTTTCCACAGGCTAGAGCCAACTGCTTGCCCCTAGGATAGGCGTATAATGGTCCCGAGCTGGCGTCTTTCAACAAGTACTCCCACGGTTTCCCAGCAGACTTGGAAGTATCTAGCTGGCTCAGATGAGGGAGTACAGGGGAGTTGTGAGAGGAATAGGATGAGTGATTGGTTTGACAAGTTTGATATTTGGATTTGGCGGGCCATGTGCGAGGATGGAGTCGAAGCACAACTGGGCACTAATCAGCCCGCTGTCAACATTGACAGCATCTGTCATATTACTTACAGTCCGGGTTTCCTAATCTCTCATTCTTTCGACAGACTTGCTCTGCCCAGCCATTAACTTCCGGGGCTTCAGGCATGGTCGTGGTGGGTGAGAGACAAAAGGTGTGTGAGAGACAAAAGGTGTGTGAGAGACAAAAGGTGTGTGATACCCATCTTGGGGCAATCACCATTTGTGATAGTGCAGCACTGCATCCGTTTCACTTAATCAAGCATACCCCTGAGTGGCCACTGCTGTAACATTCAGGTATTTGAATTGTTAAACAAGTTGTATTGATTTTTATAATTTTTCAAAAAGTTAGCATTATAGAAACGCTAGAAATACACCTCTCGTTTTTGAACGACCATCTCTTACATCCAAATATTTGCGTGGGCGGCGCTGCGAAATTGCTGTGGCAATTGGCCGGCATCTGTGGCGACGGCCCATTGGACCCGGGATAAGCCTGAGCCTGTCTTCTGTCGAAACGCTCTGCCAACGTCCCACACGCAAACCACGCTCGACCCACCTCCCACCTACACCTGGACCACAGCCATGTCGGCCGCCATGTACACAACCAGTGACCTGGGGATTATCAATGAAAGGTGCGCGTTAGACACGCGTTGTAGTAGAACCCCGCCTGACATTCTTCAGCTACACTCCCGATCCTTAGCCATGCCAATGGCATGCCATCACATCAATATTCTCCCGCACAGTACTTACTAGTAATCGCACTCAATCATGGCCCTCAGAGCCCGCTTGTCCAGCAAACTGCCAGACAGGCTGGCTGTACCAGTCATGTCCATCCCTTCCATATCGCTCCCCATCACGCCCGTGCGGGACACCTCGAAGAAAAATACGATCCTCAAGTCGCATGGGCGTCCGCCGTGGTCAGTGCACTGATCCCTTAAACATGTATGCGCTGACCGGGCGGCAGGTACGACGAGCGGGGACAGCGCATATCGGACGCGTTTGTGGTGGGGATTGCTGGTCAGTGGTCGCATGGCTTCGTGTGTGCAGGAGCTCGAGATAACCGTCGAAGTTAGGTGGTTCTGCTAGTGGGAAGGTGGGCACCCGTTATAGAACCACGTACTGCTCGTGAGCTAGCATTCACATCCCTTTCCTTGACCCATGTAGCTCGCCAAATAGTCGAGGCGCTCGGATCGGTGCCTACAGTCGTCATCCTCAGCCAAGTGAGCCTACCCCTCTAATCCTTGTATATCTCGCGCTCATTGACACTATGCACAGGACTCATTCTACAAATGGCACACACCCGAAGAGATAGAGCTCGCCTTTGCGAGCCAGTTTGACTTTGATCAATGCGCTTGATATGCCTATGTTTGCGGCGGTACGTGTCACCACGCCTCATGGGCGACCTGACTGAGTGGTCTCGTGTCAATAGTGTCTGAAAGATCTCAAGGATGGGAAGCAGTCTAACATCCCTATCTATTCATTCAAGGAGCACCAGCGGCTGGAGGTGAAAAAGTATCTGTATGGCGCGACAATCATCATTGGTGCGTCTGCATGTGCGTACAACGGCCAGTTGCCCTCACGGTGCCGGCAGCGGAGGGTATCATGGCACTTACCGACCCGCCCCTGCGCTCGTTATACGACTTGAAGGTGCATAGCGGCAGTCCAGACGCGTCATGGCATGGAGCTGATGCTCACTAGATATTCGTGCAATGCGACTCCGACCTGATGCTAGCACGCAGAATGAAACGGGATGTCACTGAGCGCGACAGAGAAGTCGAGGGCATCCTGGACTAGTGAGTGCCGCTCTCGTGTACGCGCTGCTCTATAGATCTGACACATACTTGTGGGCAGATATTTGCGCTACGTCAAACCAGCCTACGACAACTTCGTCGGACCTACTTCTAGATACACTGATATAGTAAGCTGTTGATATTGCGTCGCCGACGAGGGTCCGTCAAGGCTAACATATCGCAGATCGTCCCGGGATCCGATAACAATGTCGCCATTGAGCTTGTGTCCACGCACATCCGGCGCCAGCTCGCCGAGCGCGCGACGCCCTTCCGCAAGAACATCGTCGTGACGCCTATCGACGAGCGATTATCATTCTGGAGCACTGGCAAGGAGCACGAGGCGTTGATCGTGCTGCCACAGACCCATCAGCTCAAGGTCGGCTCATCACCTAAGGCTCTGCGAAATGCACTGATGGTTGCGCTCGGTAGGGTATCTACACCATAATACGGGACCAGACCACGAACAAGCAGGATTTCATCTTCTTCGTGGACCGCTTGGCTATGTTTTTGGTGGAAAAGGCGATGGAGCAGCTTCCGTACCGCGCGAAGACCGTCACCACACCCATCGGCGCGGAGGCCGTTGGAAAGGAGCTGGACACCAAGGTACGTTGCACCCTAATTTTATGTGTCCTTCATTGAAGGCGAGAGTAGTTCATCTGCGGCGTATCCATCTTGCGATCGTGAGTGCCTCCATCCACGCCCCGGCCGATGCTGACTGGACGACCTACAGCGGCGGCCCGTTAGAGAAGGGGCTCTAGCGCGTGCTGAACAGTGGTATCGCATGGCCACTTGTTACGGGCAATCAGGGAGCGTGACCGCATAGCCGGGACTGGGGTGAAGATATGATTGGTTCTCAGCGGCGTTGGGCCTCGATAGCGTGTGCATCATCTTATCCCGGTTTGGCCTCCTTCACAACGCATGCCATCCCGCCTCTATCCCGCCCTCCCATACCCGTCCTGATTCCTCACGTCAGTATCTGCCCATACACTGTGCACACCAGCGCAGCTGCTCGCAAGTAACTCTAATCCCACTGGACCTGCGCCAAATCACATGTTTGGAGTTTGGCGGCGACCGCGAATGCCATACCGCGTGGGCTCATATGATGGCCGAGCGTTGGGCGTACTTCATATTGCTCTTGGAGTGTTGGTGCATTCATAACTCCATACGCTGGACTCAGGGGCAGGCGGTTATTCTCTCTGCTATGACACGTGGTAGCCATTGTGCCAGGAAAACCTCGAGAACGTGATCCATAAGTACTACATGCGCTTTGGCAGATCCGCGTCGCGCTGAAGGATGTGACGACTTTGCCAGACGGAATCCAATGCGCGCAGTTCGAGGGTGCACATATATATGCGTGGAGAGACAAAGCAGACGTGTAGGTGCGCCCGTACATTCTGTCAGCTCATATCAGTATGTTGACTTTTTTGCTGTTATATGGCGCAGGGCGTTACACGAGCAGTGTACTTCGCCGGACAAGGTGGCCGTTGCTTCATTTGCGTTCCATAATGCACCTGGTGGCATGGTGAGCTGCATCCAATTAAGCAGGGACAAAGACTGACTCTTCGATCGCGTAGTCTGATTCTATGCACAGGAAATGGCAGTTCCTTTGCGCACAATGCCAGCCCGATGGATCGAATACGATCGAGCAGCTTGGCGTACTGTACCTCCTCCAGCAGGTGAATCCCAATGAAGGGTAGCGGTACAACTTTGTCACAGGTGAACTCGTTAGGTGCTACACTGACCGCAATTCTTACAGCGTCGACAATACCACGCATACGGCAAGATATTTGCGCTATGGCAACTGGCTGGCGGTGTCAAGTCTCGGCTGACAAGCAGGATTTGCCGGGTGGCAGGCGTTTTAGCATCTTCGAGGGTGGGCATATACATTGGTGGGTGGCGTGGCGGTGCCAACGTTAGCGGAAGATTGAAAGCGGCTCAGACCCATTGGGCAAGCTGCGAGCTGGAATCAGATGGCACGTCGCCATATCATGCCATCCCGCAAGCCCGGGAGCTGGAATTCATAATATTACCTTGCAATTGCCTCCCCATTTTCAGCGCAAGTGGACGTACCTGTCAGCCCGTAACGCATCACCTGTAGAAGAAGTCCATAGTACAGCGTAAGCATCACACAGTCATATCGCAGCCAATCTCAGAGCGCTTATGCTTTTCTTAGTTCTCGGTCCACCCAGCTTACAATTGAAGAACAGCCCTGCATCGCTCGGCGGCCAGTTATTTCATTTCGCGGGGTTATCTAATCTCACTCTCAAAGACACTACTTTCCTTGCCGGCACCTCTGCCGCGTAGCGCTGCCCCCCCAAATCGAATGATTATTGTTTTGACTTCTAGTCCTAGTTCATACCCGCCAAAGGATCAGGAGAATATAGAGAATATCGAGCCATTCACAATTTACGGGACCATCCTGCGCTTTAGGGAGAAGAAGGGTAGTCTTGACTCCAAATTAGGCGGCCCATCTGTGTTGAGCGTGATTTGCCTGGAGGCGCGAGGTGTGGGGCGTTTGAGGATGGCCATGATGCTGTCAGAGAGTGCGTGAGAGTCAGCATTCGACTTGAGAGGGGGTATAAAGAGTACTGATAATGTGCTTTTATAGATGCCTGCCCCGAATGTGCATTGCGCCCCGCCACCAGGAGCAAGTCACGCAGGCTTGCCACAGATGCAGGCGACATCCCCCATAGATTGACACGCTATGAGCGCTGCAGGATGCTGACTCGCGAGCAGCGCTGCCATCCATCGCACCTTTTCACATTTGCGATATGCGCTGCCCCTTCTGCTCCTCTCTCAGGCTCTTCATATCGCATCCCAAATCCGAACCCGTACGCGAATCAAGCTACTGGCACTCAAACTTGCCATATCTACGCACGCATGCGCACTCAGACTCCCAAACAACCCAGGGCATGTTCGTATTGGCGGATGTGCACCATTATCAGCACCTTCTCGATAAATCGGAGACCGCGGCAAAGCTGGAGCACGAGAGTTGAAGGTAGTCCATCCTGCTGTGCCTCTGGGAAATGGTCCTGACCACCCCATCACGGGAGACTGGAGATCGCTGAAGACATCAGCTCAGACGCTCAGGCGGTCCAGATGCTGAAAGCTAGGAGGATTACTTCAGTTCGAGATCGAGACATCGTACAGAAGGCTGCTGGGCATAACGTTACAGAGCTGCAGCAACTCAGGGCGCAAACTACTTTGACTATGGCGCCAATGTCTGTACTTTCGGAGATCATTTCACCACAATGCACGTGAGTCGTTTTTGAGTAATTGAGGAGACCTGAATGCTGATGTGAATCCATCTTTAGTTCTTTCCCCGCAAGTGTATCGTGTTTAGTGGTCTCTATCTTCTCGAGGGCAGGGTAGCAAAAGATCCAAGCACCCGCCATGATTAGAGAAGGTCCTCAGCACTTCGCGTCGGTCCTCAGCTCTGGTATATATGAGCGCCGTAAACGTTATCCTCTTCATCCTAGAGCATCCGACTGACACATACATGCAAAGTCTTATAGAATTTTCCAGTCGAGACTTTCCCGATAGACATGTACTCATGATGGCCAGTGATTGGCTCTAGAACCTAGACTTTGCGCTCTACACGCCATTCATCAATGAGGCCGTTACCTCGTGCGTCCTTAAGCTTTCCCTGTCTTCTGGTCACAGTTAACTTGACATGACAGCTTGCGGTGTACGCCTGGCGGATGGTGATGCACGCTGTGCTCAGCAGCTGGAGCCCTTCGTGACATTGGGCCGAGGAAATGGGGTCGGCAACCCTGCCGGCAGTTTTCTTTACCAAAACTCCCCACTCAACTCTGTTGTTCACGAACAAGATGACTCTCATCGGTCAGTATTTGATGCGCTCATTTGTGTTGCTGTTGTTAATTGTATCATTCAGCCGAATTCGATTCAATCATAAGGCCGCACGCTTGAAGTGACCTGCCCCTCCATCCGCCGCTTCCTGTTGTACAAACCTGCGAAAGGGGATACCAATAATGCTGCAGGGCTTCTGATCGCAGGTATGTGTGAACCTGCAGCACAGTATCATATCTCATTACGCTCACCACAGGCTGTGCCTTACTTCGAATCGCCTTAGGTCTCTTTCATTTATTTGTACGTCTGGGCTATATATCGGTGCAAATATTCATGCTCACATATGCCTGTTACAGTGCTAGGGCTATTTATTCATTATCACTTATTGGTGACGATGCACTATGGTCCGCTTGACCAAAGCCGACAATTGACTCATCTGTGATGTGCAAATTAAGGTGGCGTTCATCAATCCACCTGTTCCTGTATTGGTTGGAAGCTATTGCAAGGGCAACGTACTCAGCCCTCATGCGCTCAAGCATGGCTTGCGCTTCGGCAAGCTCCTTTGCAACATCTAAAACGAAGAATTTATCAGCTAAGCCTCAAGAGACAGCGCAAATCTTACTGTCATTGTGCGATGATATCATCTGAGAGCCAATATTGGCCTTTGAAAGCACGGGACTTGCCTGAACTCCTACGCTACTGAATTCTCTCATCACAGAATTGCTAATTGAGCCGAACAAGGTCAGCATCCACACCTCACATATCTCTTGAGACATTCTTACTCTTCAGCATCTCCGCAGATATGGCCCGCGACGATAGTTGGTTGCCGACCATTGGTTCGACCATAAGGACAGTGCCTTGAAGAGCTGTTGATCGAAAACGATAATATGAAGGATAAGTCTAGGTTTTTTCCTGATGCTTCATGGGCTTACCGCAAATCTAGAGAAAGGCAATCTGACTTGTAGCAAGGCATGCTTTTTGCTGTGGCTTGAACGATTGACTCAGAAGTGCCCCCACTTAAATTAGGCCGTACAGCGAAACTCGGTTTCGCACTCAATCCTTGAAAACCTTGTTTACGGACGCCACAGCTAGGGCCAGATCATGTCTGGCGCTAGCCCCGAAACCTGGTTTGAACATGACCCTGTACCATTCTCCCCAAATACAGTCGTGTTATCATTTACTAATGGAAATCGTCCTTCTTCTCCTACTTCACGCTTGGCTCTCCATTCTCCCGTCTTCATACGCTAGGCTTCCTATCTTCTGCTGTGCTTCTGCTCTATTCTTCACCTAGCAGGTGCAATATCCCTCAGTAATGTCTGAACCTGACGATTCTGCATCCAATTCAAATGGTAAGAGACTGGTTGGTGCTGTGAGCGGTTTATATATGGGTCCCAGGTCCAAAGCGTACGCAGCTGTCTTGCTTATCCTCAATCCGTATTGATGCATGTCACAGAGCAAAATGCCACCCACTCGTTCATATAGGCCGCCACTTTTGTCGTACTGTCATAATGCTTCCCAACATGAAAGCTATGATTGCAAATGGCATCTCCTTTCTGATAGATGACAATGCAACGCCAGCGGAGGACTACTCTTCTGAGTTTGTACTATCTTCACTATTCTTCTATACCCATATTTAACTGACATCATGCAGCCAGCGACGTGAACAGGCCATGTTCAAAGAACTATTGAACAGATGCCCTGGATTGCCGAAGGAACTATTGCGGGCTACTCAAGAAGAAGAGGATGAAGTTGTGGGCAACGTATGTAACCTTTTTCCAAACCTCCTGAATTGTTGACAAACTGCCAAGAAGCTGAAGCGAGGTGTTGCGTGTGCAAGAAGTGACGACACGAAGAATCTCAAGAAGGAAATTTTACCTTGGATAGCAGTGGACGGGAACTTGCAGAACCTCAATCCCCAATTGCATCGCAACGTCAAGACTAACCGTGGATTCCATCACCCACGCACTGGGCAGCTACTCTGTCCAGTCGATCTAGATTGGAAAGACGCAGAGTGAGTGGTTTTGTTTCTGGTGGGCTTTTGTTATTACTGCTAATTCTTGTGCCTATCAGTATCAGGAGGGATACAGAGCACACCCAAGCTCCTGCCTCTTTTGGATGACAGTTCCTTGATGGCACTGCGCCCGCTTTGGGACAGGCCCCTCTGGCTCTCGCGAGTCTATTCATCTGAATCCTCCTTCAGCTCCCTCCCTCTTTTCAAAATAAATATACAGCTAACCCTAATCCTACCACTAACACTAACCTCTAAAACTAACACCCTAACCTAACCACCTAACCTAACCCTAACCCCTAACCACCTAACCCTAACGGCCTCGCTAACGCTCGGCAGGATATTGCACGCAAGGGCATTCCACCACGCAAACTCTAACGTACTGATAAATCACGCTAAGGCTTTATACTGAAGACACCACTTGAAGGGAGAGAAAAATCACAAGGGCAAGAAATGTAAAAATAATTAAGTGAGCTCCCGCAGGCTTGAACGAGCGACCGCCGCATCGCAAGGAATTATTTGCCCACAATATGACTTAACCGTTTCACCATAAGGCCATACAAGACGCTAACAATCTATTAGACTTATCGCGAAAAGTTAGAGGCCCGTTATAGTAATTGTCATCAAAACTGTCAGTTACCATCACCAATCTGTCATTCCCAAAGAGGCAGGAGCTTGGGTGGGCTCTGTCTCCTATCAGGAGCCAGTTGGCATCTGGTACACTGATACCCACTGGTGATCAGTGGCCCCTCTTTCTCTTTGAAAAAGAACTTTATCACACAGATGATTGCTGGAAGGGTTTTTTGCGTGGTGAAATTTTGGTCAAGGTGAGCATTAGCTCTCTTTTGATTTTCTATGTGCTGACGCTCCATTATAGGCAACCAAGTTGATATTTATATCACCTAGTTCCGTCGACAATGACAACGACACCAAATCCACACGCTCCGGCAATGCCAGTATACACAATATGAAGTCCATAAACATAGCATTGATTGCTTATGTTGCCACCCAAGTATGTCCACTTCTACATGATGCTTAACTCCATTAATGATTTACAGGTCCACTTTGCTATATGCAGTTCCTCTGTGTTCTCGCGCACTGATGATACCACAGACAATGAGCGATTTTACCATAGCTTGGTAGAGCTACTGGAGAATCCCGCTCATCAGGAAGACACTGCCGAGTTGCTCATCTGGTGGAACAGGTAACTTCAATCTATTGCAGGCTCTGGTATTGACTGAAATCCTGCTAGACGGATATTCCCTCACTATTCCACTGCAGCTAGGCCTGTGAGCAAGACTTGGGTGGCATCTAAGATGGCAATGCAGCGGGCTCAGAAAGATGCCCTCAAGGCAGCGAGTGCACAGCCCGCGAGTGCTGGTGCTCAGCCAGCGGGTACAGCGAGTGCACAGCCAGCGAGTGCAGGTACCCAGCCAGCGGATATAGGACCACAGTGATTACCGCACGGTATTTGCTTAGACCTGAGTACGAAGTTGATTGAACTTTTAACCTATAATTCATAATAATAATAATAATTTGGAGTTCACTATTATAAAGTTTTCTACATTGAGATTTATTAGAAATGGTTTTCAAAATGCTACAAAATCAGCGAAAAGATCAATGCCAAACAAGCGAGTGAGAGTACACGCGATGAGATATGACAGAAATGACAGAATGAGCGAGATGCCAGCCCGCAAACAAGACAGCATCTATTGTAAATATGAGAAAGAAATGGCAGGAAAAACACACTGTTAACAATGAGGCACTGTACCAGGGCAGCCATAGTGGGGTAAGACGGACAAAAGAAGTAGCATGGCCCTTATGAGGGGAAGGTAACATGTGGAACACGATATTGATAAACAAACAAGAGTACAAAGCTGATCGTGATGGAGTGGTGTGCCAGGGAGGTCATGGCGGGAAAAGATGATCAGGAAAGAAAATACTGTTGTTGTGAGGAGACTTAAAAGGAAGAACACAAAGACGATGGATGAACGAGGGCCTAAAAATGATAATGACGGGATGGCGTGCCAGGGAAATCATGGTGGGCAAGGACGATCAAGAAGAAAAAAGTTATGGCTGTGAGGGGGAGTTGGAAGGGAGGACACTAAGACGATACATGAACGAGGGTATAAAGGTGATAGTAACGGGGTGGTGTGCCAGCAATGTCATGGTGGGGACGTATGGTCAAGAAAGAAAGCATTGTAGTGGTGAAATCAAGCCGCAAGCAGAACAGAGTGCTACACAGCAAGCAAGAGTGTAATGATGACAGTGTGGATGGAACGGCAAAGCAAGATGACAAGTGCTGCTCTCGAGAGCAAAACTCTGGTAGCCCTGATCAACTCTGATCAGTTGGCGTCACGTGTACGCTGGTGTCAGTTGACACCAACCATGGCCTCCTTTCCGCCTCTGCTTCAGGTTATCAACATAGGCACAATAACATCAATGGTGATGCTTGTCAGCTATATTTACATGAACCACTTTGCAATGGCTTATCATGCATTACGGAGTGCTGACCCTGCTGCGAGCTGGTCAAGATCGTTTCAGAGAGGTAGCGGTGGTGGTAACGGCCAAGCTTGCCCTGATTGATCTATTATAGATCATAGCATCTATCAGAATGATACAAGTGCCAGAGAATGTATGTATTCTGATCAGGATTGATCAGAGCCCAGACATTTTCCCGATGATCATCACGCGTTCGGGCCAGACAGCCTTTTTGGACATGTGCAAGTTGATCTTGATGTGTCTGATATGCGAGCCTAATCAGTCACCACTCAGGTATCACGGTATGATCAGCAGCTTACCTTTGCTGCCGCAGCTGACCAGACACCGCCCTTTTTAGACCACTTGTCATAGGCCTCGATGAGTCTCCTTTCTTGTTCTTCTTTTCCCCAATACGTTGCACTGGCCCCCTTCTTGGCACGTGTTTTGAGGATTGTGTTGGTGATGTCTTGCGCCACTTCTGACCTGAACGGATTCTTGGTGCCGCCAATTGTGACAACAAGATATCTAGCATCAAGGTACGTCAGAATCGTGCATTTAGTGGGACTTGAGAGATACTAACCGCATCATGAAGTGATACATGTCCAGGACTACTCTTGCATCTGGTAACACTCGTGTAATGCGCGCACGGACTTGACAGCAGTTGTCAACTACTATCATTTCTGGCGCTGGCAGCCCCAGGATCTCTAAGCGCAAGTGTATCCCCTTCAAGACCTCCTCTGCCTCGGCAGGGGATGCACTTTGGCAGAATCTCAGTTTGCTCCCGAGTCAGCATGTACAACAGCGCAGTATATGCGAAAGTACGTACCCATGCTATAATCTCATTGAACTCATTGAGCGCGCTCAGAATGCCTCCACTCATCAGTTTGCTGTGTGAGTGATTTGCATCGACTACGGTTGCCTTAGCCGCTAACTTAAATGTGTTGTCCATAGACACACATTGCGCTGGGTATATTTGTGAGTGTCATCCTCTTTCTGGGAAAGAGCTATTTACCTGTTAATGTCCGGAGGTATGTTTGAGATTCTTGAGTACGGGTGCGATCACTGAAGCTAAGATAGACATCGCTTATGAGATCATCTGTGATTGAGGTGTCGTTGTAACCGGAGGGGTCCCACGGGCCTGAAAACTCCCTCAGCTTTGATGCAACGAGGCTGGGCTGTGCTTGTCGTGTTCTGTAGGCTTAACTCTGTGCTTGGTCAGTAAAGTCTTCTATCTTGAGAACAAGAGCACACTTACATCTGATGTTCTCTTGTAGCCCTGCTGAGGTAGTCGATGGCCGGAGCTCAGTTATCAAATTGTAAAGCTCTCGCGCTACTGCACATCTCTTGAAAAAGATCGGTATTCCACCTTTTGAGGCCAGTCAGCTAACTTGTGGACTCGAGAAAAGATGGTATGACTTACGTGGTATCTCCCAGTGCTCACGTTTTTCCCAGAACAAGACATTCGTTGTCGCAAAGCAGTAGACGCCTTGCTCAGGGGCATCTTTCCCTTTGAACCGCTGCGCACACATCCCATTACACCGAAGCTGGACACCAATTGCCATTTCTTCTCTGCGAACACCATGTACATCCCTAGGGCCGGTTGTTGTCCACTCGTCCCATCGAATATCATCGCCATCGCACTGCGGACATTTTGCAAGGCTTGGGAAGAAAATGGGGTGGATGACCGTGAGCGGTTTGAGGTATGTGGTTTCAGGCTCAATTACTGGTGTTGTGTTACGCTGCTGACGCTGAAGGTATGTCGGTGGAATAAAACGAGGGCCCATGATGGGTACAGTGGCTTTGAGAGTACGAGGGGTCTTGTCTTTTGCTAATCCGTGGACTGACGTCGCAGATTTCAAGTATTTAACATACTCAACAATGTGCGCAACCCATTCAAGCTGCTCAGTGCGTTCTGGCTGAGTGGTTCTCGACTTTTCCCACTGTTCAACCTGCTTCTGAACCTGGTAAGGGGTAAATTTCTGTGGGGACGATGATAGGAGCGTGTATGCTTACTTTTGCTGTCCAGTCTTTCTCAAACGGTTTTTGCTCTTTTAGTGGCAGGAGCTGCTTGAGGATTGCAATTACTGAGCTGGGCTCAAATACCGAGGTCATGGATGATAGCAGAGAGTGAGCGGGGAAGCCGGGCTCGCGGATTGAATATATAAAGCCAAAATTCAATTTCAGATCGCCGTTTCATAATGTAGCCCCTGAGAATAGCTGCTGGAGCACGAAGCTAGACATATTGAATACAATTTGATACAATTACAGACGAAGCCAATAAACTTTCATGGAGCACAAGTATGTTAAACTGAAGCAATAGTAAGTAAAGAAGCCTTTAGGTACGCTCAGCCATGCTCAGGAGCTTTGTGAACAAGCTGGAACAAGATTTGTACGGCCTGTTCCATGCAGAGATCACCAATATCCACTGATTCTCCATCACAAAAGGCAGGAATTACCTTCGGCTCGTTAAGCAATAGCAAATTAAAATGAAATGACAGACTCACAGTTTCATGGAGGTCTTCCTGGGCAGTCCAAACAACTCGCAACCGCATCACACCACTGTCTCGGTCTATCTCAAGGACTCTAGATAGATCGAGATAGTTCTCAGACACTGTCGAGAGCAATCCGAGTGAACGTGGGATGCGGCCCCACAGGGCATTCAATCCAAAACACGGCCTTCTTCACCTCGCCATTGGAGTTCTCCATCCTAACAATGTTTTTGTTGCTGGATATCTGCCCAATGATCTCAAAGATCAAGGGAGCACTTGTAACGGGGTTGTCGATGAATGGTTGGCAAGACGCCCGCCAGCAACACCTGCCCATCGGCCGGAGCCAGAGCGATGGAGATCTTTTCGCACCAAGTCGCGAGAACACTGCGGCCATCCCCAGCCACGGCGCAGGCCTCAGGCACTCGGCGACGGTCCCTGCATCTGCATTCGGCCAAGAGACGTTCGTGCCGGCCTCCGAGGCACCGTGGGAGCTCCTGGCGTGGCCGTTGGGCGGCGCCTTCCCGACTCCAAGCATGGCAACGCCCGCACCATCCAGCAGCAGCAGCAGTCCCTCGACGCCGTCGCTGTCGCACGTCCTCGTTGATGGACTCGTCCTCGGGCGAGCGCACGATCCAGATGTCAAGCTTTGTGGACGCCATGCCCTCGCTCGCGTTCGGGAAGCCGCGTACGATGTGGGCCCGACATCTGGCCTCACATTCCCCATGTACATGCACGGTCTGGATGCGAGCTCATTCGCCACTGCGCAGGGTGGCGTTGCGGAACGGGTGTATTGGACTGGGTGACAATCCTTTTTCTTTTTCTTTTTCTGTCTTTTCTTTGCATATACTTCAGCTTACTCCCTCCTCTCTCACTATCCCGTCATATGTCTATTACCAGCCAAACCCTTCCTCGCCCAAGTTCACGCTGACGCCCTAGCTCCATCTCCGCGCTCTGTGCAAGGCGCGGTTGATGAGTAGGGCTCAGCGCGTGCACAAGGAGCTCTTGTACTCGCAGCCGCGCTCTCGACCTCTACCTCATCGCCCTTCAGCGCCCGCCGACGCCGACGCGCAAGCCCGGGCTCGCGCCCACAGACCTGCCCGACAACCCGCTTGCGTGGGCGTTCCCCGACCTCCTCACGTAGCTCATGCAGGTCCCGCGCACCGTGGCGCTGGACGCGCTGTGTGTCGTGAAGGCGCGCGCGTGCATCATGGGCCGCAGCGAGCTCATCTGGGAGCGCGTAAGGGCGTGCTGGGCGTGCTGCCAGAGCTCGACATGGACGCGGGCGACGACGAGGTGTTCGCGTTGAGCGACGAGGAGGAGGGGGGGCGGACGTGTTTGCGGAGCGGGACTCGCTGGGATCGATATGTCGCTGTACGCGCACGCGCGCCGCGACACCTTTTCCTCCACGCGGAGCTCGCCGCGACCACACCGCCCGCGAGCCTGCGCTCTGCAGCACGAGGATCTCAGGATCAGCTTCCTGCTTTTGTACATTCAGCTGAAGCTTGCAGTAGAGGCGGATACACCCGACATGCACACCTCCTATTTACATATCTACTGGACTGTCCAGCGGTAGACTGACAATATCTACATCATCAACCACTTTCCTATGTATATTTCCTTTCGTATATAATCAAATCACCTACTTATCAATTGAAGTTGGGTAGATGGCTCAATATGGCAACTCGTTGCACTCTTTCGGCACGCCGGGCACAGCATAGGCAAGGCATTTCAATCTTAACGGCCATTGCACCATCGTAACATTCGTCTACTACTAGCTGCTTGCCACATCTCCTTCCGCTTGATACTCTTGATATCATTTCTTTCCGTCTTAGACTTTCAAGATGGGTATCAAAGATTTGTGGCCGGTAAGCCTCCTAATTCTGATATAAAATAACTGGCTAACAGAGTGACATTGTATTTTGTAGCTCCTTGAGGGCCAGGTGGCTTTGCGTGAGCTCACCGAGGTCGTCGCTAATGGCGGCTTTGAAACACCAACTTCGCGATGTTACCGAATAGGGGTCGATGCATCGTAGGCACAAGTTCAATGTAATTCATTCTGATTACTCATGAGATCATAGGCTATGGTTTTATATCTGCACTGCAGCTACCAATAGCCACGGGGGTCATGCTAATCAGGGCGAGCACCCCGAGCTCCGAATCTTTTTTAGTAAATTGCTGCGTTTGTCGCGGCTTCCCTTACATCTTGTGTTCGTTTTCGACGGCAACAAAAAGCCTGCCGTCAAACGTGGCATAAAAGTCGTCAACCGCGAGCACTTCCTCTACTAGGCAATGATATTGTTTATCGAGGCATTTGGACACAAGCACCACACAGTAAGTCGCTCTACTTACCCATCGCGCCTGCCATCTAACTAGTAGTCACACAAGGCACCTGCGGAGGCGGAAGCAGAACTAGCTATGATGAGCTCTGAAGGCCTGCTCGACGCTATTATCACTGACGACAGTGATGCGCTGCTTTTTGGAGCGCGCACCATCATCCAGAAGTGAGCCACATCGGCGTGCCATTGGTCATTTAACTTCACATTAACTCGTTGACAGCTGGAACATTAAAAAGGACAAGGGCATGGTACGGATATACAACTCACAGTCAATGCCATTTGAGCAGGACGACTTCATCCTCCTTGGTGTTTTACTGGGTGGTGACTACGACAACAAGGTATGGTGATGTCTGTTCAAATATTCAACACTCCGAGTTCATTCTCAAATTACCTATCTAGACAGGCCTGAAGGGTTGTGGCCCAAAGACCGGTGTCGCACTTGCAAACACCGGGTTTGGTAAATCCCTTTGCTCAGCTGCTCGTCTTCGCACAACGGATGAATTTAAAAAGTTTCTCGATAAGTGGTGTATCGATGTGCAGCAATACCTGCGTACCGACCCAAATGGACACATGGGTTCCAAGCATCGTGCTTTGGCAAGCTCTATGGCCATCGACTTTCCCAATCCTGACATTGTTTACATGTACACCTCACCACTTACCTCGACGCTAGCCGATGCGGCAAAGCTGGCTTCAGGATTTAGCCAGCCCAACATCATATCAATTACTCAGCTTTGCGAATTATATTTCCCCTGGGCGACATCTAATTGTATCCTTGACAAATTTGGCACACTTGGTGTCTTTCCCGCCATTGCTATAGCATCTCTGAGAGATGCAGCAGCTTTCCTGCACCCCAATGTCGGCATATTACCGGCAGTTGCTCTGGTACGTTAATTTCATAAAGAATATCTCACCAACAAGATACTGATACAGCAGGGATTCATTTGATAGCCCGAATGCTTCTGAATTGCCAATCAGCCATTTTTTGAAAGTGAATGCATCCTTGGTACCGACACCCAAATTAAAGGAGGTGTTCGCCATCGCACAGTCACAGTCACCACCGACAATCTCCACCGGACAGTGCTTGCTTCGTTAAGGGGGCTACGACAGAACCTACACAACAACGCACCTCCAGCTCGCCCCACAGCCTCTACATTGACTGTGTGGGTCCCAGAAGTGCTCATCGCTGCATGTGTGGATTCGATGCACGCGGTGACTGTCCACAGTTTCCCTGATTACCCAGAGCCTTTGTTGCATCCCGCTGAATCATTGGCGCCAGCATCGACTCAAAATCGAATCAAGCTCGACATGCAATTGCTGCGACAGGCATTTGCGTCATTCCTCATCGAGCCCTCTCAGGTCGCTGCACTGATTGGTGCGTACATGTTGGCAGGCTTGCCGGCAGCTTCGATGCGCTCTGTATCTGCTACATTCATTAAGCATATCGAGGCGGTAACCGAGAGCAAAGACGGCGCATCAAAGCTTAGATGGTGGCGGCGATATGTACAAGTCATAGGTAGCCTGCAGGAACCGATTGCAAGTCTGCTGGATGCCGAGGTTGCCGCAAGTAATGGGTCAGGAGGATCGGTGGTATGTTGAATTTACTTACAGCTTGCCAGAACGCTGACCATTTACTGGGTTCAGTGTAATGTCATCCGATCATATACAGCAACAGAGGCATTTTATGTGATTGAAGGGATTGAAAGTCAAGTGGTTTCGTACCTGAATCAAGTTGGGTTGGGTGCTGGTCGAGAGTAAGGCATAGTGAAGCGCAAGTATAATATATCACTACTATTGTACAAAGAACCGAGACGCGTGTGGGCCAAATGAACGGAGCGCGACTCTGAGTAGTTGGCAGCGCGCCGTAACGTGTAAGTGGATGTGTCATGGTGTGTAATGCCTAGAAGCAGGGAAACCCTTGGCGGGTTTTGATTTCTCACGCGGAGAAACCCCGTGCTCTCAGAGGCTGTTTCCTGCGTTTAGAAACCCTTGGAATGACCGATTTTTCCTTCACCCTCTCACCGACGGCTTGCACAAAACATCGGTAAACAAGTGCGCCACTTTGTGCCACCCGAAATTAATTGCAAGCAATTCCCCTGAAAATATTCAGATGTTTTGTCGTCCACTCGCTCCCTCCTTTTTAAAGGCCTTGTAATGCGTCAAATAAGTATGGCTAACACTCCAGGCACAGATTTACCATCTATACATGAAATGCGGCAGAAAATACGCGAGAAACTGGGCAATGAACCGCGTCCCTGGCAGCTTGGCACCGTCTTCCATCTGTCTCTCGCGGAGGCGCCGCTGGCTGGCGTGACGATCGGCTACAAGAAGCAGGCCCATCAGACGCCAAAGCTCCAGTGCGCACTGCTCCATCTTGGGGGCCATGTCTTCGATTTGAAATGTCTTGAGCTGATCTTCCGAGGTGTGAATGGCGCGGAAGTGAAATCCGCTACTGACATGTGCGAGGTTTTTGACAGCGGCGGCGTAGCTAGCTTCCGTGTATTGTGCTGCTCACTGCATTGCCGAGTCCGCCACATGTTCATGCTGCTCAAAAGCATGCAGAATGGAGGCTGTGTGTAGCACCAAGTCTTTGGTGCATGGGCGGTCGTTGTATTGGCTATTTGTGAGAAATGACAATATGAAAGAAAAAGTAGTCACATTATTGACAGACAGACTATCAATTATAGCATTAGCCTGAGTATATGTCGCCAGCTTGGAAGATGAGAGATAATCGAGAGCTAGCTCGCGCGGAATCAGTTCGTGTGGCGCGCTTGTTTACCAATGTTTTGTGCAAGCCGTCGGTGAGAGGGTGAAGGTGAAGTTGGGTATAAGTTCCGTGATATATTATTTTGTCCGAATTTTTATCAGTACTCAGTATTGCGTGCACAATCGATAATCAGCCTTCACCCTCGAACCGTACGGCTTGGTAGGAGCCTGCCATCTGTCCAGATCTGTCCGCTCCCTCCGCTCCATCGGGCGACTCATTGTCGCGACTCCGTGTTGCTCCTGCGCGTTTATCTTCAAGATTTTGCGGAAAAGGCTTCATTAGTCGACTTCATGTATATACTTATAAGTATTCTAATTGTATTCTGGTCTCCTGGGCACTACTGAGCATGGTTTCCACGGCACAATTGTTTGATGTGCTGGCGAAGGGTAACACTCTCAAAAGTAAGACCACAGCCATCACATCTCTCGAATAGCCCTGCGACTTCATAGTCGGTCAACCCATTTCCATCTACAAGCTTCTGGAGGAGCTTCCTGTTCACAACACTGCGCCCAGCAATTACACGTTGGGATGGTCCGGCGGTGACGGCTCTGGGTGCAAGGGGTGTGTTCTGGCCATGCCGCCGTGTCGGGGAGGCAGGGGGAGTATAGTCATTCAACGAAAGCGCAGACGAATGCCGAAAGTTGAGCCAAAAGGGAGTATTCCCGCTGTCTGCCAGGCAATACTGTCGTTTTTATGCATAATTACCTAGTGATTACCATCCTATGCATTTTGCGAAATCCCTAGTAGGTCACCATGGGGGTCATTATGCATAATTCAGCCTGGCAGGTTGCTGGCTCGCTTGCGGGCCACATTCCCAATCCAGCTGGCGTGTTGCGGGGGCTGTGCCATATTTTTGTTTGGCCCGCCGCTGCTCGGGGATGGGCTCAGGTCGGATATGAGCGCTTCCCGATGCAGCAGGCCTGCTGCTTCGCGTGCCCCGCCTCGGAATCTGTGCCCTACCGGCTTCCTTTGCGATCCGCCCTGCTTCTTTTGCGATTAGCGCGGCGTTGAATGCTTATTTAGGCTGTCCCTAAATCAGCGCGCTTGGGGGCCTTCGGAAACGCGGTGAAAACGGGCTCTCGCGCGCGCAATGCCATTGCTTCCGCATTTGGAAGCGTAGCACCCCAATGCGGTAATTCTCTTCATCATGAGTTTGCTCCCCTCCCTTGCCCCTCCCTCCCTCAATTATTATCCCACCACTTATATCATTCCTCATTGTAAAATAGTCATATGTATGTATATGATTCTGACTTGAATGAAGTCATTTGAAAATGTTGTTAAAATAGCGAATATTTCCTTGGGCAGGCATTTGAGAGGGGGTAAAAAGATTTATTGCCCAGAAAGGCTGGAATATACCCAATACATGGTATAAATACTAAAAATGAAGGAGGGGGAGGTGGTGATGGTGGTGCCAGCAAAACACCCCCAAAAAGCGAAAAGGGATCACCCAAACAGTCTGATGCGATAGATACGCGCCGCCAATGCTCACGAGAACTCTCGTGGGCTCTGGACGGCGCGTAGCATGTTCCGCATGCGGGGAGAGCAAGTGGACGGAGCGTGAGCGCGAATGCTGGCACGCAACACGCGCGTGCGGGCTGTCGCGCTCGTGTACCCGAACGTCACGTCATAATGACAATGCGGGAGTGAGCTGGCAGAGGTGTACGTGTGGCGCGGCGGCGAAGGGAGCCAAGATGAGCCG
This sequence comes from Athelia sp. TMB, assembly GCA_014898675.1. Lineage (NCBI taxonomy): Eukaryota > Fungi > Basidiomycota > Agaricomycetes > Atheliales > Atheliaceae > Athelia > Athelia sp. TMB. The sequence continues at coordinate 34,497 of JACXVL010000406.1, read as the reverse complement.
TGATGACAGAGGTGCAGAGCGGGGCTGGCTGGCGCGGGACATAGCAGCTGCATTAGTGCGCGCTCTTGAAGGCACATGACAGGGGGGTGGCATAAGTCGATAAGTTGAGCCCACATATGCGTCTTGAAAGCACTGGGGCGGCATTGCACAGCTGGGGGGCTAGGCGGCACCCGAGGAGGGGGAGCAGGAGAGGCAGGGACTGCAGCAGGTGTTGTGCAGTCCCTAACGGTTCTAAATCTCTGATATGTCAGTACGAGCATAATAAGCATGTTTACTCACCAATTTGAGCTCCCCCCCAGCTATTCTCCCGCTTCTCCCGCGTTGTTGTGGTCGCCGAGGTTGAGGTAGAGAGTAAGACACGACGGGCGCTAAACAACGAAATCGCCCGATCCGTCCGTTCCAGTGGCGCAAGTCGTTCATCATCGTTTGCTCTATCGCGGGCCCAGCACTTCGAATTATGTTTCTATGCGTTGCGAATATACTCTATGACTATATAAATATACATTGCAAATTTTAATACTAACATCAGCAGCTAGACAAACGAGATCGAAGTGACACACACGTGATATGCCTGATTTGGATGTTATCTTGTCGTTTCGCTCTTTTGCCTATCGCCTGAGATCCATGCTCGCCTGTCACGATCGGACACTTGCAAGTACATATATAATACCTGTATGATAACCTAACATCGAGAAATTCAGTGCCGCTATAATATAGCTATCGGCGCAAGCATATAGCGAGTTTAAAGTCAAGTCAGTGATGATTCTCTCATGCCACTCTTCATAATCTCAGTATACTCACTGCCCATCCTTCCACAACGTCTCTTTTCATGGTAGGTCTTTTTTATTGTCTTTATATACATCAATGTCAAATACCTACCAACTCAGATCGAATTTATCTGCTCTGCTAGTCATGCAAATGGATGATATATGTCATATTTTGATAAAAAAACATGCATCAGCTCCTGCAAGTCTCCGGATGTTCTCCGGGATAGTTTAGTGCTTCTTAAATAGTTTATATACATACTTAGAGTATTTTCTGAGCTCTGCAGCCTCTCTGAACACTTCCGAAAGACTGTACTGATGCTACAGAGAGCATGTGGCTGAGATTGAGAAGAACGACCAAATGATATTATTGTAGATTGTTTTAGATGGTAACTATGCCTTTCACAACTGTAAAGAATGATTTTATGATGCTTCTCAGCATATATACGCTCCTGGAGTCTCAGTAGATGGTGATTCAGGAGGAAAATGACTCAAAATCGGATAAATATTGATATAATAGAAGCTGTTCCCCTTTGGAATGCATATAAATTCAATTTTAAACTTTGTTTATATTGTATATACACTGTATAGGAGTACTGGGGCAGTGGAATGGTCAGAGGAGACGCAGTGGAGTCAACATCACTCGGGGAAGGCATTGTCATTGCTTTCCCACCATCGTCTCCCTCTTGCCGTGCTGTCCACACCACTTTCGCCTCGGCTCTAGACCATCTCGCTCTCGCCCACACTGTCGCCTGCCCGCTGCATCATCACCCGCACCAATAGCTCCATGCCACATGCCCACTCCGCAACGTACCCTCACCTGCCTGCGGATGCCCTGCTACTGATGCTATGGCGTCCCACCCAGGTGCATACTCCTCACACATAAGCCCTGTATCGCCCACCCGCTCCGGCCCACAGTGCTTGCACTCTGACCCATGACGCTCGATATCTCGCCTACGCCGCGCCCACCCCGCCGCCGATCCCGCCCACTCTGCCGTCGCCCGATCCCCCGCCCTCGCGCCCACCCCGGCGCCCACCCCGCTTCCCCTTTTGGTGCGCATATTGAGATGGGAGCTAACACGTCACATTTAATAGGGAGTTTTTGTTGGGCATTACAGTGAGTGTGTTGTATTATTTACTTAGGAAAACCTCACCTTTATACCACTCTGCGGATCGCTCTGCCATGCGGGCTGGTATGCAATCCCCACTGTCTACACGGTCACGCCGGCACCCCAATCGATGAAGATAGCTCGCAGCGAGCGAGCCAAAGACCGCCGCTGCCCAAGACATCGAGGCTAGATGTTGGCCAAGAGCCCCGAGGACCGCTGTAGGCACACAGAAAAAGAGAGTTACATTCATCGGTGTGCGGATGTCTCTTCGGCCACGGATCTTGCAGGGACGGGAGAAGCTCTTGTTATGCACCTCACCCCATCCCCAACGGTTTCAGCACTCGGCCAAGGGGGAGGCAAGTGAAAAGAAGACATTTCAATTGAAAACTGAGAGCACCCCACAACCCAGAGACGCGCTTCAAGTTCAAAGACATCCGAGGTGACCGAAGGTATGTCAATTGCTGCAAAGTCTTTGGGGGTCATCACAGCTATATAAACAAGTTGTGTGCTTACGAGTTTCGTGTAACCACCCTTAATCCATGCTACTGTCCGATGCGCAACGTGTTGCAATTCGCAAAGCACAGCTGGTTCTTGAGGCCGCTGTAGAGACTGTGAACGGGCTAGGTGGTACATCCGGGTTTCCGATGATTCTGGTGCTTAGCTGGAGCTCCTGCGTCTCTGGGGCTCCTCCGGAGTTTCCGATGTTTCCCTCATACTCCTACAGCCCCAGCGTCTCTAATCATCCTCCGGAGTTTCCGATGTTTCCCGTGCCCCTTCCAGAGCCGCTGTGTGCTCTTCTGAGGTTCTTGTGCATATTTATGGGTGTTTAGTCAGAGCTTCCATGTCTCCAGCGCTCCTCCAGAGCTTTTCGATGTTTCCTGCACTCTCCTACAGCTCTGGCGTCTTCGATCATCCTCCGGAGTTTCCGATGTTTCCCGCGCCCCTTCCGGAGCTGCTGTACACCCTTCCTAGGCTCTTGTGCATATCTACGGACTTGTTTGATTCATTACATCCCTCCCTTCGCTATTCCTTCATTTCCGAGACCATTCCGCATCTACCTCATGTCCATACAACACACGCCTTCCAGCACCTCCGCATTCCGGACTTTCCCACGCTCCGGACAGACTTGGAGGGCCCAGCAGCCTCGTGCCTCGGTTACTGTGATTACCGGAACTCCGGATTTGATGCACGTGGTCTCCGCATTGATACACGTGGTCTCTGCATTGATGCATGTGGTCTCCGCACTGATGCACATGCCCTCCGCTTTGTTAGGCTACATACATGGACTATTCCTACTACAGATATTGTTTGTTTTCATACCTATTGTTCCTTAGGCAGCAGGCAGATACTCCGGAATCTTGTAGACTTGTGTTTGGACTCTTACATATTCTACCTACAGTATTTAAGTGATCCTGGATCGCCTCACACTAGACCAAAATTCCACCCCTTTGTGTACCCCTCTCCCTTTGTGAGCTCCAGGAGCTTTCGCAGTTCGAGTCTCCACTTTTGTGTGCTGCTCCGGTTGTGTTCTCTGTGTGCCGGGCAAGTTACTGCTCCGGATTCATCCTCTGTTGCTCCGGACTCAGCCGTTGTAGCTCCGGACTGCGTTGATTCGTCATTGTGTTGCGTCCTAAGGTCCTCTACTCTCTCTAATCGTTTTCCGAGTCGCCTAAGGGCTCCGGTCTCTTCGCTTCATTCGTTTCCACTTCCAGTCGTTTCCACTACATTCCCTTCCCCTCCATATCACTTTCCCCATTCCCCCATTGTCTCAAACAACCCCTCGGATCGAACACAAGCCCTCCGGAGTTTTCCCACACTCTCCGGAAGCCTACCGCAACCTTCCAGTGCAGTCTGTGCGGTCCCCTTCAGGACACCAAGGCACACTGCGCTAAGACTCTACACCGCAGGGCTGTCACTATCTGATCTATCAGCACATACTTCAGACACGGCACTCACTGATGATCCCGCCATCGACTCGAATCCCTTGCTTGGAGCAAAATCTGCTTTCGATTATGATCCACCAGCTGCCCGACACTTCACAGATGCTGAGATCGCTGCTAAAGCAAATTGCCTGAACCAAAAGTCTCGAGTCAACGCACTGATTGACCACCCGCTGGGCGCCATTGTCGAGTATCCAGAGACTGGGGCTCATCCTGACGAGCGAGTGGCTCATCGATTCCAGGTTGACCCTGTGAAATTCCGCCACCCAAAGGCGGACTTTCAGTACTCACTTGGGGATAAACATGGTGGCCATAAAGACGTACATTGCTTCCTTCTGTGGGACACCAATGGCAATGATGTGCTATGTGATCATGTGCAAACAAGCTGTAAGTGAACTCTGCTGCATCGGTTTGGACATAAGCTTACAACCAAATTAGGCAAAGGACTGAAGATATGCTCACAGTGTCCTCACTCGACGAGCCATATCCAACATTCTTTTGTCTCACGCAAAACTCTACCTGCCAGTACTACTTTGTCAGCACCCAGTTCGAGTCATGCAGAAGAAGAGGTTTTTATGAAAACTTTGGGCTTTGCGTGTGCTCTAAAGGATCGGGGCTGTGCCTTCGAGGCCGACGATGACACAATAGATGCTGATCTTGAAGTGGACGATGAAGATGATGGTGGTGGGAGCGATGAGAAAGATTTCGGAGAGTTTGTTGTGTATGATGCACGCACTCGACGACCGGCTCGGGATCTTCATTGCCGAGGACAGATTATTCTGCGAGGAAATAAATTTGGACGATCATATGTTCAGTGAGTTTGCTATTTTGAACCTTTGTATATGTTCCACTTACGATTTCACTAGGTGCGAGCATTATGAGCCCCGTACACGGCGGGCCCATCTTGTTCTCCAAAATCTAGATGAATACAACATCCCGTACCTAGCAGCGTTGCTTGCAGATGACCCTGTGCATATTCGCGAACACGAGCAAGGAGCTCTGGAGCAAGGATACGGACCACTCATGGCCTGCAGCTTTATGGCATCCCCATCAGAGCAAAAGGCATATTGTTGTATGTCTTGTAATCTGTCCACAAAATGACCTTTAATACTGACTTACCTCGGCGACAGCAAATTGGCATCGCAATTCTGACGGGGAGTTGCAACAAGGTGTTCTGCGGCGGTGGTCCAACAGCTGTCCTACCATCTATGACATCTATGTACCTCAGGACCTACATGCGTGCCCTCAAGTTGTTGTCGTGTCCCGCCACCCACACTCTCATCCTCCGCCACTCCCTGTCAAGACTCCAGGTGCATTTGTGGAGCTTTTCAAGTCCCTTCTTCTTGAGCTTGACTGGAAGCTGGCCGATGCTACACCACGGCGCATCCTGCTGGACTCAGCATTTATGGCTGGACTTCGAAGGAAGATGGAATGGACTGGTCGCCGTGATCCTGTGCTGTCGGATTTGCACCCATCGCTTGGCAACCTTGATCATGTTCGGCGATACATCAACGCCTTGCGTGCGGAGCATTTTCCTGCTGGTACAGGGTTTGAAGGTGCGCCTGTTCGGCTTTTCGATTTTTTTGCATTCTTGGAACTAAAAAAACACTCTGCTTGCTAGGTGCCCGCCTCTTGGTACACGAGCATGAGAATCTACCTCCTGATGAACAGTATGTACGCTGTGCAGAGAAGCAGGTGGACTCTGGGGGGAAGGAGTTCTCATTTGTGATTTGTATGCTGAGGGCAATGTCTCTTCAGCTGATGACGGCGAGACGATTATCAATTGATACCTCGTTTAAGCGGCTCCATGGTTGGGAAGAATTTGAGATCGAGACTTGGGACTCGAACAGCAAACGATGTAAGTCCACTTCAATAGGATGCACCTTCAAGTCTTCCCTAACGGTTTTCACAATGCCGCAGCTGTTATTGGTGTTCGTGCCTTCACAACATCTCAATCCGCCGACGCACATTTTGCTCTGATCAAGCGCATCTTTGAGATTGCCTCCACAGACACCTCACGACCTGTTCAATTTTTACATATCCATGGAGAAGGATTCGAGGCATGGGTTGCAGACGCGCACAAAGGCCAAGCACTCGGTGAGTCTCATTATTCTATCATGTAACATGTCGCTGCCCACTAATTTATAAAACCAAGGAGTAGGACGGTATTGCAAATACCTTGCCCGCGATCTCACAACATACTCCCCACGAGATCCCTCCCGCCTACTGAGAAACCTCACACCGTATGACCATCTCAAGCAATTCTATCGTGTCTGTGTGACCCACTTCAAGCGAAACGTACACGAGCTGCGGGGCATTGTCTCAAATGATGTCCAAGCTGCTATGCTGAGCATTGCATCGTCTGAGCCGCATGTAGACTTGGAAGGTACTTTTGCCGTCATCAGGAACGGTGGAAAAAAGGCAAAAGGTGCGCAAAAATTTCATTCAGCAGCTATATTATTGCTTACAGAGTCGCAGCATGGCTTCGAGACAAACTTGAGACCAACAAATTTGTCCTACCTGCTCTCTACCACCCAGCAAGCCTGATCCCGTTAGCCATATGGAAAGGCATTACCCTCTCTACCAACTCTGCTGAGCAACAGCATCACAATATTTATCGTGATGGCGTAAATCTCACGATACTGGCTGGTATCATACGTGGAATGCAGTACGACTGGCGTGCAATTGCCAGCATTGACATCTATCACACAACTGGTATCCACCATCGCGACCAGCCAGCTACTTACCTGTTCCGTATTACACGTTCTATAAAGCGTCATGGTGAGCGCATCTGTTTCTTTGAATCCGTGAAAAAAAACTCACAATGATGCTAGGGAATGTGCAGCGGCGCATTATTGAGCAAGCCGCTATGCAAGATGCGGCTCCGTCACAAAAGGGATCGGGAGCAACAGAGCATCAACAGAGCACCCCCCATTCAGCAACCCAAGGATCGACCTCTGGCCCACACACATATCACTCAAACGTACCTACATATCCTTCATTTGTCTCATATGAGACCCAGGATCTCCTCCCTTCATTTTATTCGCCAATGCCAGGACAGCCGCGCCATACTTTAGCCCATCACCAAATCATTCCATCGCGCGGTGCAATTATGCAGCAACAACCCTATTCGCCCAGCCACGAACCGCCTACAAGATTCGAAGGTGGAGACATTGGGTGGCAGGACGGCCAGGGTTTTTTTTTATCAAGTAACGCGCCACCTCGGGCACCAGGGATGTGGTGATATTGTACTGAAAATATGAATAGTATTGTTAACACTAGAAAAGTAATACATAACTCAAGGGCGACAAAACGAATGAAGCCAGTGAAGATGATATGTATTGAAGGGGCGAGGAGGCTGGTCGCGCTCTCGATTATAAGTGCGAAAGCTTGATGTTGATGTGACGGGGTTCAGATACGTCGGCAGTGATGAAAGGGGGGTCGAAGCATGTTTCCTTGAAATCGGTCAGCACGCAGTCAACGAGAACAATGCTGAAGTCCTCACCACTAAGATTGGGTCACCATCGGCCGACTTGATCTTCCACACACCCTACTGTATTCCCATCCCTGGAGGGTCCTCCACCTAGATGACAGCCGGATATGCAACACAGTCGAGATAGTCGAGTGCAATGTTTGCCAAACCATGCTGGGGGCTAACAATATCAGATACATTTCAGATTAGCCCACAGGCACACGATGTGATACCCTAATGCCATCGGTATAATGGGAAGGCTACACAACAGCCCGTCAGACCCTGGTAATCATGCAAGAAAGTGGTGATTTGCAGGGGTGCTCTGTCGTCACGGGTGTGTCGCATCACGTAGCAGCATCGCCATGTCGTGGCTTGTAGTGTTGAGGAGGTGAAGAGATGCAGCTGGACCGTCGTTCAGCGTCAGACAGTGAGATGGAGAATGCTCACTGATTAGACACGCGGCTTGGGGGCTGGATACTGTACCCGAACTTGGGATTTCAGGGCCTGAAATTCCAAGTTCGGGTACAATGTTATCGCGCCGCATCGGGTGGGGCGCTCGAGGCGACCTAGACTAATGGTGACCTAACGTACGGGCAACGTAACCGAGATCTGCCGATTCAAGCTACGCCGAATCGAACCGTAACAGGGCACTCAACACTGGCGAGAACGGTGCCGCAAAGTCAATGCTACCGAGGCAACGCGATATTGGTTGAGTCTCCTCCGTGTTCTCCTTTCCACACCACGATATTGTCACAATGTACACTCATCCTCCCAGCACGAACACTCAAATCATAAGTCTATCTTTTTGCACCTCTACAAATGCCTAGACCAAATGGAGGTGCTGCCGCTTCTAAACGTACCTCCAAGACAGTCATTGCATGTACCATGGTCACTCGTACTGCCAACGCTAACATAAATCCTATGGACCTTGAGGTATCTTCTGATGAGGAGGCACCTCCACGCAAGCCTGTTAAGAAGAGGAAGAAGGTCGACAAGAGCAAGGAAGAAGTGGATGCCGCGGATCAGCAGCGAGACGGTGCGCTGGCAGCTGTTAGCTACCTGGAGGACGACATGAAATGCCAGACAACAACACAAGACGGGACACCCCGTGTTATATCCACAGCCAAATCCATATCACGCACTGGCAGCTATGTCGCGCCGGATCCACCAGCATACTCCAAGGCGGTCTTCTCGTCCGAGGATGAAAACGAGGCCATTCGACCCCTTTCAAAGAAAACCAAGCTTTCGGCCCATGTTGATGATTTTGAACCAAAGGCAAAACAGTGGGGTCCCAAGCGCAACACAAAGCCACAGCAGACCGTTGACCTTGATGACGACATGGTAAGCACAGTATGATATAGGTCATGCATTTACTTATTTTCCCATGTAGATTGTTGACTCGTGCGATGAGGGGATGGCGACGCCTCCAGCAAAGAAGCCTAAGTCATCAACTGGAGCTGAGAACGTGAAACTCAAAGCAAAGCAGCCAGCCAGCAAACGACAGAGCACAAAGCATATCAAGGACGATAAGATGGTGAGTATGGTGTGATAATGGGTTGGCTATGTACTTACCTTTATTGTGCAGGACGTGGACTGGGACGACGAAGAAGAAGAAGAGCTCCCAGCAAAGAAGCCTAGGTCGCTTCGTAATATTATTGACGGTATCAAAGCAGAAAGATTGGCCGATAAAGAGCGCAGCATAAGTGCTAAGCAGCAGAGCGAGAATATGGTGAGTACTATGCACATATAACTTAATTTATACCTACCTCCCCCCTACAGGACATCGATATAGACGGTGACACCCAAGCCGTGCAAGATGTGAGTCACACAAAATATTATGATGCCAAACTAAACACCAGCTTCAAGTTCTCTGATGAATCCACAGACGAAGACGAACTACCTGCCCCTGTGCTCGCTAAGAAGAAATCGGCACCTCTAAAGAATCTCTTCAGTGGCAGCGCCACACTTGTCAAGAGAGAGAAAGCTGTCACTCTAGTGGAGGATGGGTCAGACGATGATATTGAGATTGTTGAGGGGAATTTGAGGCCAAAGCCAAGGCCAACGAAGAGCCAATTGAAGTCAAAAGGGAAGGTGAGTAGCAACCACGTTCATTTAACGAAACTTTCCTGATCCGAACACACAGGCGGCGGTGAAACCTGATCGGTGCATTTTCTCACACCCTCTCACCACTGATGCTCACACTGGATCGCACCACTTTGTTCTTCTTTTCCCTCAGTGATTCTTATAAGGCCATCGATTCTGGTGAAGAGCAATCGGCTTTTATCAACAACTGGCAGGACAATGTCGTCGAACCTCCCAAGCGAGCAGCTGTCAAACGATGGAGTGGTGCTAGCAAGGCGACCACACCAGCCCTTACTTCTGGTACTTCAAGGCATTCTCAACCCTCGAAGGCTCCATCCAGTTCCCGAACGGCATTGAGCAACCAAGTAAAGATCAAGGACTACCAAGATGATACTAATGACGACAGTGATGGCCTACTCTCAGAGAAGGATGAGAGGTACGGGGGAGAGCGACTGCTTGCTGTTAACAGCCCCTATAAGGGCAAAGGCAGGCGGGTCACAAGTTCGGTGAGTAGTCAATGTCTAATTAACATACCTGGGTCACTTATACACTCAACAGTCACTTGTAAAAATCAAGGAGTCGAGCACCAATAGGGCCTTGCCGTACCTACAATAGTCTCTGAGTTCAAGCCCTCCTCAAGTCGCTCTGTTACCACCGCAGTAAGGCTTTCCTATATTATAATACTCAGCTAATGTATGCACATATAGACAACTTTCAAGAGTGAGGAATCGGACATTAAACCCTTTTCGGCCACCCTTGTGAAGAAGCCGTCGGGAAAAGTCACCAACAAGCATTTGCCAGTCGGATACCTTGCTAATGGAGCCTGGCGCATCGTCATACTCTCATTCTTTCAATTCATTGCAACAACCATGGAGGTATTCAACGTTACTGAGGGTACAATGGTTTTTGCTTTGACAACTTTATCTTCTGTCATTTATGGTCTCACCGGAATTAACTTGATTACTATCACTCCCTCTTCCGTTCCATTCCGGCTGGTGAGCACCTTTCTTTGGGAGACATGATGCATGTACTAACTAAAGACAGGCTCTGCAGCGCCTCTCTGACTCCTGGCGGACAATCATCGGCTCCGCTGCCATTGCAGCCCTCACAGCTTTCTTTGACTCTAGCCCAAAGTTTAATTCTGACCAGCGCCGTATGAAGTTTGCCCAGCATTTGTATGAATATCAACGCTATCTCTACAAGTACGCTGATGGGGAGGACAAGAATGTAAGTCATTCAAGGTCATAAGATCTCAAACTGATATCTTCTTTGACTAGCGCTTCAAAGGGCTGTTTCATAATTCATTCGTCATTTCAACTTTTGCAGCTCATCTCAACATCGTCTCCGGGTCTCAAGAAGTTCTGGAGCTCTACGCTCCGCAAGGTGTCACACATAAAGATAGGATACCGAAGGCAAGAGGTGCACTCGCCCTTTGTGGTGTTGCAGTATGTTTTCTCTTCCATGTTATCCTTGACCCTACTAATTCAAAGCTCAGGTCATGCGTGCTGTGGCATTATATGCCACTGGTGGTATCACACTAAGTAGTCTGAAGGATGAGAAGGCCAGCGCAAACAAGCGGCTTACCTTCCCTGCGTTCATTCCTCCTATCTCTCAAACTGAAATCAGAGACAAGACGACACGTTCATCCGCTTTCTCTGCCAGCTCCTGGGCAGCACCAACTGCCTATCTGGCCAAAGCATGTTATCGCTCGATCACTGATGAAGATATGGACTCCATTGTCAAGGAGGCAAAAGAAATTGTCAGGGCTAGCCGCCGCCAGGCCAGGGAAGCAGACTCGGATCTTGACCCAGACAACTCTCTTCTCCACCTCGGCAACGGCTCTTCAAGTGATGGCAAAAATACCATGGACGTAGGCGCACCTGAAGTTGATGACAGCAAGCCCGAGGAGGAGAACGACGACGAAGATGATGATGACGATAATGGCAGAAGCTCTGATGCTATGTAGTGTTCAAGTGGAAAGGTATGACATTGCTCTGTGTCGCTGCTGCACCTTTGCTGATCCCGCTCTTTATCTAACTATAGCTTCGGCACCCATGTTTCCATCTGCCACAATGTAATATATCTTCTCAGATATGGCCCTCTTTGTGTCGCTTACCTTTTGTTGCTGCCTTGCTTGCCTGATTCAACTCAGGCGTCGACTTTTTCTTTACTTGCACTGCATCTTTTTATATGAGACTTACTTATGACTCGGATTTACCTATCTTTCAATCATATCTTGAACGGTCTCTTGCTCCATTGCATATTCCGCTTGAAATCTCTACTTGGGTATGACTTCTGTGATTTGGCAGGCTTTTGGGTATCTTTCAAATGTGATTTGAGCTGGTTTCCGGCCTTGGTGACTTGTTTGCTGGTTGGTTTAGAATATCCTTTTTGGCTCTTTTCACATGATTTGGTCCACTTTCCGGTCTTGAAACAGCTTGAAACTCATTTTTCTGTGTCTTTCGGTGGTTTGAGCTGATTTTGGGGATCTTCTTTCTCAATTGCTGTTTTGTCATAATTACACTCTTTTCTGACTTGTAACTGGTCTTTCATGTAGATTGGGCCGCTTTCCGATCTTGATTGCTCACTTGCCGGTCTTTAAATCACTTTTAATGGATCTTTTTGCATTATTTGAGTTTAGCTTTCAACCTTGAGCCTTGTTTTCTGTGTCTTGTATGCAGATTAAGTTGTCTTTTGGCCTTGATTTTCTCACTTGTTGATCTTTTTGATAACTTTCGCTCGGTTTGAGATATTCCTTGCCAGTCTTGAGAGAGATTGCTTCTTCTGGTCTCTTATATGGTTTGAGTAGCTTACCAGTCTTGAACACATCTGTTTGTGTCTCTTATACCATATAATTTGCTTACCCGTCACTTTCAAGATCACTTTTTCACATCTTTTGCATAGCTTGAGCAGCTTCAACTTGCCAGTCTTAATATATGCTTTCTATGACTTTGACACAGCTTAAGTTGATTTTTGATCCGGAGACCTTCCTTTCGAACCACATTTATATGAATTGAGCTAACTTTTACATATATTTTGTGCCGATTGGGCTACTTTCTGAACTTAATTGACAATTGCCTGATCCTGATGTTGCCTTTCCCACTTCTTCTACCCAGTCCAAGCCTCATTTACGCATCTCTTAATATTTAGCTTTATGCATCTAGTATTATTCTGGAGCAGGCCACTTTTCATTTCCCGTCCACACCTACCGCCCTCGGTCTTTGATTGTGCCTTTTCTTGGCTTTCCCATTTGAGCTTCGGCCCCAATCAGGACCACATATCACTTTGCCCGCCCCCTCCATACTGATTCAATACTGATTCACTTGTCTGTCTAATTCTAAATATAAAAAGCTTTAAAGAAACTGGCCATTCTTGTGTTCACTTTATTATGCTTTGGAGCAATTTCACAGGAAGTCAAAGTGACTCTTGCTTACATTATAATACAGCCACTTTGCTCAATCATTGTCCTCCACCTTAATTAACCCCTGTATTCTCCTTTACCTATCAGAATCTGGATATATTGCTCAAGGTACTAACATACTAATTACAAAGACCTCTAAGCAGTGCTCTAAAATGCTGGCCCAAGCCAAACCAAGTCAAAACATGGCTTTTAGAAAAAATTGCTTGAAATGGGCTTTCGATTCATACAAGCACTTTCAAGCACATTCATATTTTCCTGATGCGGCCTATCAAAAGTGCTTCGTGAGCAGCTAGATATCAGAGAATTGGTTACTTACTTTGCGTAGAATGAGAGCACACTTAATCATAGCATGGGTATAGTTCCAGCGAGTGCGGACGTCTCGAACAACCATTAGTGTCGCGATTTTGGTGCCCTTTTCGTTCACTTCATCCAGGTAGCACTGCAAAGCACATTGTTTGAAGTAGTGACATCGTTGAGGCGAAGAGACAATTTTGTTTGCGATAAATCGAAGCTGAAATGAAGTAATGGTGCGAGTGAGCGAACAAGCAAGATGATGACCAAGAATCGATGTCACCTTCTTCACTGCGCTTAGTGATGCCGCATCCTCTGGCAACTCTTCCGCAACCATCTCCTCGTCAATTTCTGCTTGCTCCTCGTCCAATTCCTCCCTTTCGACCTCCTGTAACTCTGCATCATCATCTGGGTCGTAATGTACTGGCATCTGCTTCATTGAATCATAGTAGTCATTGACTTCGGGGTCATCGGCTTCCTCAAGTCCCTTCAGCAAGGTCTGTACCACAATATTGACAATGTGGGCTAAGCATCTGATTCTCGCATTGTCAGAATGGAAGGAAAGCCCATATTTCTCCATGAGGAGAGTTCCGAGCACACGAGCAAGGACATCCATGGATGAAGCATTGTCCATTACAAGTGCTAGGAAGTAGGGGGGTCAAGGGTAAGCCCAAATTATCGCTTTCGAGAACAGTAAAAAGACTTATCTTATCCAAGCCTCCTCTCGAGGAGGCTGATTTGACAAAAGCTTTTGCTGCGTAAGCACCTGCATGCTCCTTATCACCCATTGCATGAAAATCAATCAGTCGCTCAACAAGCTTCCAGTCATCGTCTATCCAAGAAGCTATAGTCCCGCCAAATGAATATACCATCTGTGCTGTGGTCCAGCTGTCATGTGCGTATGATATTTTTGACTTGACGCGCTGTGTTACTCAAGTTAGACCAATAGCCGAGTATCAAACTTGAGTGCATACTGCCAACTCTTCCACCACTGTCCCATGCAGCGAGATGAAAATCTCAGCTAAGGTATTTCTTACCGTTGTGTCGCTCGGCAGCACAAACCTAATCTGTAGGTACTCGAACAGCTGCTTTAGTCCTGGGGCCTCACCTGTCGTATACGGCAGATCCTCTTGCAGGATCCACGCCGCAAAGATCTTCAAGAAGCCCTTGCGAGTCGGCTCCAGCTTTGGGTTGAGTTTTCCCTCGAGCAAGTACTCTTCCATGATCTTTGCACTGGCGGCCGTGAATCCGTGGTCAATGGGCTTTGAGGAAGATTCCAGATTGGTGCCTAGTGCCGCACCCTCAATCTTGTCACTGTGGATCTTGCTGTGGGTCGAAAGGTTGCCTAGAGCGGGCTTAGGGCATTCGTCATCGAATGATTTGCAACCACGAGTGCGAGGAAAAGTCCGGACACTGATTTGACGCCTCGGTAAGTCACTCAATAAATTCAACGCTTCGGGAATACACTCACACATTGCAGTGCCTACACTTGAACTGCCATCGATTCGGCTCTTTTCCAGGTGCCCTGACGGCCACGGGTTTGTGCCAGTGCTGCCGTGTCTCGTTCTTGGGGCCACGTTGAGCAGGTGGTGCGCATTTTTGAGCACGGACATGATTGAGTGCCGTTTTGCCATCTGAAAACTCCTCTTCACTGATCTCACTGTCACTCTCTGAATCAGGAGCTACTCGTTTCTTCTTTCTGGCCTTTTGGTACAACAAAATGTCAGTATATTCAAGCTCTGTGTGGGTGCTGGGTGGCTTACCGGCTTCGGTCCTGCCTTAGAACCGGCTCTGTCAGCTTCGGCAGCTCCGCGCTTGTTGCTGATGGGTGCCAGATCGTCATCCTCGTCATCCTCGTCGCTCACAACTGTCACGAAGGCTTTGCGCTTATTCAGGCCTCGCGGTGAGTTATCCATCTCACTCATAACCTCATCAATTATCTCATGGCCATCTTCGTCTAGGACGATTGTCGGAACTCCAATTGACTCCTCCGACACATGCCGCTGACGTGGCTGATAGTCCTTGTCTGCTTTGTCGTTATCACCAGGCGCGGACCTTTTCCTTGCTAATTACAAGTGAGTCATTGTGTTTACGGTGCACACAGTGTTATACTAGCTTACCAGTATCCAATACTAGCTTTTTCTTCTTCTCTATCGCTTTTTCACCCTCTTTGGTGGTCTCTGGCTGTGCGGCTTTGGGGTTGGATGTGGTGCTGATAATCGGGAACCGGGCACCAAGGGATTTAGCTGCTTTCGGGCTGTAAAAATCGTTTTGGTGAGTCTCCATAACCTCATATATGATGATCACTTACGCAAGAAACTCCAGCTCCGTGGTTAGGCACTCCAACTTGATGGCTAGCGGCTCGCGGGGCATTTCATCAAGTGCAGGCCCCAGTTCCTCAAGATATTTCGCCACTAGATCCATGCCATATTGGCCACGGCGGATTTCCGGAAGTCTCCCTTGATCGTCGCGGCAGTCCTCAGCGAATAGCACGTCAAAACGCTTGTTGAGTGTTTGCCATGGGGTCTCGCCCTCGGGGCCATGCATAACCATGCATATTTTGTCACGTTGGATTGCGAGCCGGACAGCTTGTGCTGGGAGTGCGTTGGATAAGTTGATGATCTTTTTGACAAGACTATGGATGGTTTTTGTTTGTATGGTGTTAGGGTCGACCATGATGGGTGCTAGGAAAATCAAGAATCAATTTTTTTCTTAATTAGATCAGGCTTTGACCTGTGTACCTATAATCTTCTATTACTGTAACATCTTGCCGCTCATTGTCGACTTCACGGTTAGTGATCCTTGATCCGGTGTCGCCTATCGGGACTGATTCTGCCAGTTGAAATCCCCAATCATCACCCCGGCTTGTCCCCGGCCCGACTTTATTGCATCATCTATTTACTGTTTATTTACATGTACAACCATTTATCGACCCTCCCATGTATTTACATAGTAAACGTACACGGTATAAACCATTTTAAATGGTAAACAAACATATATAGTTGGAGCCTTAAATGCAACAACATGAGAAATTTGACAAGTATGAACAGCGCAGCTTACCTGCCGTGGACTTCTTGCGCCGTCTTCAAGAACTAGCTGATACTGTCGGCAATCTGAATGACAAAGATGTTGTATTAGCTTTCTGGAGACGATACACACCATACATACGCTCTGAGCTGATAATCCGAGGGTATGATCCCTCCGACTTGTCCATCGGGGACCCTGAGGACCTAGTAATTCGCGTGGAGCGTGCACACCAAGAAGCACAAGGTGCCACAACACGCGACAGTGGCGAAAAGTACAAGGATGAACCGGGAAGTTCCCGCAATGGTGAGAACTCCAGGCGACATGGCAGCAAGCGACGATTCGGCAATTCTCCTAATCGAGCTGGACAAAATAGTGCTGTTAGAAACCAGAGCAATGGAAACAACGCACCATATACAAAGCAGTCATCGGGGGATGGCCAAGTGGCTAAACCTAATGACAGAGATTCCGAACGCGAACGTGCACGTATGAAGCGTTGCCGAGAACAAAATCTATGCTTCCTATGTGAGTCGCCAAACCACACTAGCCGCAACTGCGAGCAGAGAAAGACCGTACCTTCAAAACGGCCCACAATCCGAGTGAATATATGCTAGCGAGAGAATTACTGGTGGATCCGAGCTTTGATTTATTGAGCTGGATTCATGCTCGACAAATTGAACTGTTCCCTACGTTCCTACTGCGGGAATGCCTGCCTAAACCTATTGATTCTCCTGAACCTATCATGGTAATGTTGATGGCCACGGATGTACCACAATGGATAGAGCCGTGGGATGAGGACTATGACATGGTATCCGACGGTGATGATGATGTTTCCGATCTGGATCTGGAGCCTGTTCCGCCGCTGGAGGACATTGTTTCGGAATCGGAAAGCACTGAGCTAATGGATGAAAGTGAAGTCGAACAGATGCTTCCCGACTTGTTTGACTTGGATACAGATCTGGACAAGTATGCAGACATGCCAGGACTACAGTCAGTACCTGACTCTGATGCCGAGAGTGAAGACGACATGATGCAAACCAATGAAGGAGGGCAGAGCGTACCTGAAGGATCTGTGCCGGATCACAGTGGCGGAACTCCAATCTTTCTTGGTGCTTTGCAAAACCATAGAGATAGGCGAGATGGTGATTTACCAGCTGAACAGATTGTTGCACTTGAACGCAATGCAGCTCGAGTCAAGACCTTTGACCGACTCTGCCCAAAACCTGTAATAATTGTTGTTAGAGTCAATGATAAACCATGCCGAGCACTACTCGACTCGGGATCTCTGTCCGATTTCATTTCGACAACACTGGTCGACCAATTAAAGCTACCTCTAAAAGAACTCGAGAAGCCCATACCTTTGCAATTAGCCGTATCGGGCTCCCGAAGCAAGGTAAAAGTCCAGACTACTGTCAAATTCGAGTATCAAGGAATCAAAGAAGATCGCTTGTTTGATGTGATCAATATTGAGTCGTATGATATGATATTAGGCACACCTTTCCCATATCAACATAAGGTTTTACTTGGTTTGAATCCTACTCTGGTCGATATTGGAAGCAACCAGAGTAAACCAATAACTGGTGGCGACATCTTGGCACTAGAGTCAAGACTGACCGAAATGCTTAACGATCGGATCGAGGGTCTGCGAGCAGAATTGCGTGAGTACGCCGCACCGATTTGCAAGGATGCCAGCGAAACTCCCTTACCTCCATTGAGGGCCGTTAACCACTCGATTCCTATCAAAGATCCTACTCGCATATACAAACAACGGCCTTCGCGATGCCCTGAAATGCTCAGACCACTCTGGAATGAGAAACAGGATGAGTATTTAAAGGCCGGCAGGTGGCAATTCCAGAGTGGATTAAATGCTGTACCTATGCTCTGCCTTCGCAAACCGACTAAAGACGATAGTCTTCGGTTGCAAACAGTTGTCAATGCTCGTGAACGAAATGATAACACGCTGCGGCTCGCCGCGCCACTGGCTCACCCGTACCGAAGTTTGCTAGATGGTAAGGATGCGTACGAACAAATCCGAGTTCAGCCTGGAGATGTTGCGAAGACTGTATTCAACACACCAGATGGAACTATGGTGAGTCTCGTCATGCAACAAGGCAATTGTAATGCCTCTGCAACATATCAGACATTGATGAACCATATATTTTCAGACTACATCGGAAATTTCCTCGATGTGTACCTAGACGACATAGTGATTTATTCAGACAGCCCTGAAGAACATGTAAAGCATGTTAAATTAGTAATTGATCGCTTGCGAGAGCAACAATTTTACCTGAGTGCGCACAAGCTTCAATTTTTCATGGATGAGTTGAATTTACTGGGACACGTCATTGACCACAATGGCATTCAGATGGATCCTGCAAAGGTCAATACAATCCTGAATTGGAAGACTCCAACAAACAAGGGCTTACTTGCATCGTTTATTGGCTCTGTTGGGTATCTGGCTCCCGGATGCATGAATATTCGGGTTCCAATGAATATTTTGTCGAAGGTCGCGGCTCCGACAACTGTGTGGCGCTGGTCGCATACCGAGGCCCGTGCTTTTGACGATGTAAAGGATATTGTCAATAAGTGGCGCGACGTGCACCGAAAATCAATTGATTACTCACGAACAGCGCCGCCAATTAACCTGTGCTGCGATGCGAGTCTTACTGGTGGCAGTGGTGTTGTCTCGCAAGGCGAGAACTACCTCACGGCAAATGTGATCGCATTTTGGTCCGGGAAATTTAACTCTGCACAGCAGAACTATCCAGTACATGAACTCGAGCTATTAGCAATTGTTGAGTCACTTAGGCGCTTCTCGCACCTGCTAACGGGTGTAAAATTCCGAATATACACAGACCACCGCGGGCTTGAATGGCTGAAGACTCAAAAGAAACTCTCACCCCGGCAGGCGAGATGGTTAGAATCAATAGCCGAATTCAATTTTGATATCATATACACACCAGGGGAAATGAACACTCTTGCAGATGCACTATCTCGGATCTATAGTGATGAACCCAAAGGCGTAGTAAGAGGTCACACTGAATATGTGAAAGCCGAAGAGGAGAACTCACCCTCAGAAATCATTCTCAACATGGTTTCGGCACCATGCTACACAGATGCTTCAATATTCGTTGGTGCTGCTAAATCGGCGGCCAGGAAGGCCTTCCCTAATGCTAAGAGAGTCGTTTTGAAGGTCTCTGACCCTGCAGAACGACTGGAGGGCGTGAGGGTAACAGAAAGCGAAAAAGACACACCAGAACAAGCTCCCGAAGCAAACACAAACACGGTTATTGAAGATTTCAGACCTGGACCAACTGAAGACGAGATCAAAATTGCCAGGGATGCCCTGAGTGACAGTCCAATTAGCTTAACCGCTGTCCTTGATGCCAGCGATCTGAACCTTGACATACACACAAGACTGAAGGGTCAGTATGCTTCATAATTAAAGACCCGAAAAACTACAAGAATTTCGAAGTCAGTAATGAGCTAGTATTCATGAAGGACAAGACTCGCCGTCTGCTATGCATACCAGATGTGAAAATTGGCGAGAGGAGGCTGCGAGAGATCATAATATCACACGCACACTCCATATTAGCGCACCTTGGCTCGCAAAAGACAATTACCTACCTTCGCGAGAATGTTTGGTGGAAAGGACTCAATTCCGACGTTGAAGCGTTCTGCCAGTCTTGTAGCACTTGTGCGACTACGAAGCCTTCAAATCATGCACCGTATGGCCTATTAAACACGTTAGAGGTACCATCGAGACCCTGGGAGACTATTGGTATAGATTTTGTGGGGCCGCTACCTCAGTCAAAGAATGTGTTAGGGACTTTTGATGAAATTATGGTTGTAATAGATCACCTGACGTCTATGGTGCATCTTGTACCGACTAAACAAACTTACAAGTCAAAAGACATCGCCGAAATAATATTTGATAGAGTTTACAAACATCATGGAATGCCTAAGAACATAGTAAGCGATCGGGATACTCTGTTTACCAGTATATTCTGGGACAGACTCAACGAGCTCGCTGGGGTACAGCTTCGCATGTCGTCAGCTTATCATCCGGAATCGGATGGAACTACCGAGAGAGCAAATCGAACTGTAACACAGATGCTACGTCAGTGTGTCGCACCGAACCAAAGGGACTGGGTTATGAAATTACCTATGATAGAGTTTGCTATCAACTCGGCGAGTTCGGAGACCACGGGATATGCCCCATTTGTCCTGAATTATGGCCGTATGCCTGAATCAATGATCTGGCAAGGAACAAGTGAATATCCGGGAGTGAGACGATTTGCACAGATGATGCAAGAAGCAATACTCACTGCACATGATGCAATTATTGCTGCCCGAGTGAAACAAACCCGACTAGCCAATAATCGCCGCAAGGAGGCTCCATTCGTGGCCGGCGATATGGTGTACTTGTCAACGGCAAACCTAAGCCTGCCTCCGGGTCGTGCCAGGAAGCTAGTACCTAAGTATATTGGGCCCTACAAAATAATCAATGATCACAAGAACGACTCATTTGTGCTAGACTTACCATCCGAACTCAAACGGAGAGGCATACACCCCTCGTTTCATGCACACCTGCTGCGAATCTATGTGCCTAACAACGATTTGAGATGCCACGTTTGAAGTGGAGCGGAAGTCAGGAGGTACAGTGTGGTATCCATACCACGAAATCCAGCACCTGAGTGCGCTATAACAATACCTTGAGGCCCTGGGTGTTGATTCAATCAATAAATTGCCTAAAATCGTAACCATTGATAAGAACCTACCTACTTTTGGCATTGCACCCGATTTTGATGCGGTCCTGGAGAGCGCACTGGGAGAAATTTTAGAGGATATCACGAGTATGGCTCGGGCCGCCGAGAACCATCCCGTACCTGGGCGGACTTGGAAATCAAGACCGAACTCTAATAAATTAGATAAAGAGGGAGCGCGTCGAAAGAGAACTCACCTTCGATCCCCTCGAACTATGTCTGATGCACCTATTGACCCCAATGTCATCTTCGCCTCGCACCTACGCAATACGATAGTCCCGAGCATCCCAATGCCCGCAACCTACGTACAGCACTACCTTGACCACCAGCATGACATTCTTCCCCCACCTGCTCCTCCGGGCATACAGTTCATCGTAGTCTTCAGGAATGGACGCGACAAACACGAGCTGCTGCCAAATTCACCACCAAAAGACAACCACACTGTGGATCATCAGCAACAGAGTCGCTTCGGGCAACTCGGTTCGCACCGTGGACCACCATTCAATGGGCGTGGTGGCCCCCGTGGTCGCAGCGGCTTCCGTGGGCGTGGAAGGGGCCAGAGGTTCCGTCGTGGACAAAACAATCTCGAGACGATGGCTACCAGGACCATGATATGTCATATGGACCTGCAGACCAAGCTCGCCGAAGAGAAGATGAAGGATAGAATCACTAAACGAAAGCAAGACAGAGTGATGGAGAGGATTGATAAACAAAGGCGAGACATGAGGCGCGACTCGATCGCTGGCAGTCTCGCGCTGTCAGTTGCGACTTACGACACTCTTTCGGACTCTGGCGAACCCGAGGCCGGCCCCAGCGGCACCCAGAATGAAAACCATCCCAATATCACCACTGTCGACCCAGCCGTCTTCATGAGCCCTGCTCCTGCTTCGAACGCCACACCTGCCGCGGACGCAGACATGGATGACACCTACGAGGATGTCAATCTTGAGGAGTCATTCATTGACAGTTTGTACTATGATTAGATGCCTCTACGAGGCCTCGGAGGGCGTATGTGGCGATTCAGACAATCAGTCACGCGATACTATGTACCCAGTTTAGATATGCCCCTTTTCCTTTTCTCTTATATACTTATGCGTATGATTACATGTACCCTAGCTATCTTTCCAACCCCCAACTTGAGACTAATTACCTGTTCTTCTCGTGTGCCCGTGTAAGATACTCTTCTGACCATGTGGACGACTTACGAGTTGCCACACTCTCCGCCCTTTCCATCATAAGTTGTATATGCATTGATTATCGCAAAGTAATGTGTAATACCAACTGCAATTTTGGTGATATAGTCATGAAAAGTAAATTGATTGGATTAAATGAGTATTTGTGGCTGGAAAGGGAGCTCTAAGGCATGCTTGGGCGGAGGGAGCAGGGAGGGATTGTAATTTTTGGGGCGCGCCGCGGAACAGAGAACAGTGAGATATTGATTTATAAAGATCTATACAGAATACTACAAGCCTAACCCGAAGATGTGCCCAACGACGGCACCCAGCAGTGCGCTGGAGCGTAAGCACGTCCGCCTACCGTCTGCGCTGTCCAGCACCAAACCCATCCCACCCTCACGTATGCACCCTACCAGCGCGCCAACTCCACTATTCATGTCCAGATCATACGCACCTGCTAGGGTTGGGGAGGAAGACGGGGAGACGGCAGCAAGGTGGTGGTGATGGTGGTGGTGAGGAAGGAAAGGGGACGGGGACGACGACGCGGCACGTCGATCGCTAATGTCCGGGAGGTCCATTTTCGGGGAAGCCCCTGGGCTGGTTTGATGGGGTCTTTGATTGTGGCGCGGGAGACTTTGTGCCCGCCTCAGCGCTAGTGTTGCCGGAAGCTGGAATCGAGGCAGCTCGAGGTGACAGGGGCTATCAGCTTGTGGAGCCTTAGAAACCGTTGAGCTGCCTCGAGCTGCCTCGAGCCACCTCGAGTTCGGCATTAGTATTCCGCAATTAGCTGTGGCACAGCTCTACTTTTGGTCTCTTGAACCCATATTCCCATTCTCACAAGCTGTAGAGCGCCGACAGGACGAGAAACATGTTGATTAAGTCCAATATAACTAATCTAAGTCACTTCTCGGGTCACTGTTACCCTCCGCTTCATACGTGCACCAAGAAGCAATAGTGGTGTTCAGAGTAGGCGTTTCGGGCGCGATTCAAGATGCGTTTCGGTACCGTTTCTTGACACCCGAAACGGACGTGAATCGTGCGTCAGCTGTGAATGACCCATTTCAAAATGTGATTCGCACTTGTTTCGCGCAACTACCTTGTACCTACAGATTTTACTTGTCATCAACAAATCTATCTTAAATCATATGAATCTCGTAGCCCTTGCCATCGCCCCATACATCCATGCCATCATACTCATCTCGGAAGACTCGACACAGCCATTTGCTTAGGGCTTATCTCAAATGGTACAAATGGCGTGCTCGCCGAGCAAAACAACTATGACGACAGCGGCGTGCGACTGGGATCGAGCTCCATCCATATCCCCTGTCTAGTGACTCGGAGACCCTCTCTTCTCTTCCCAGCACTCCCTCCTCAGACTCAGACTCGGACCTCAGCGACAGCACCTTGAGTTCAAGCTCTCACTCAAGTTCCACTGATTCAGCATCTATATCTGGGCAAGATGACGAGGGTGTACAAACTTTGGAGCTTGATATACTCATGGCAGAGGTTGACATTGTGTTGGCAAGTGTCCCTGATCATATCTCGGATGATCAGCTATCCAGTGATGAAGATGAAGACAGTGGGGTCGGAGATGGATCGGGTGATGAGGCAGATACAGAGGAAGGGCTTGATGATGAAGAGTATGTGCAGGGAAGCTCGCAAGCAAGGCTTGCACGTCAGGTGCGCTTGGCAATCGAGACCATGTACACGCACCGGTATGAAGAGCCACGAAATATACCTGTTCCTCGCCCTCCCCCTCAAATGCCCTTTGTTCTCCGAGTGCTCAAAGTCGAACGACCTGATCATTTCCGCGAGATACTGAGGGTCAACCCAACAACATTTGATCGGATTGTTGAAAAGATCAAAGACGATCCTATCTTTTTCAACAACTCAAACAACCCCCAAATTCCAGTCGAGGAGCAACTTGCCATCACACTTTACCGATTTGGACACGACGGGAATGCAGCGGGTCATGCACAGGTTGCAAGATGGGCTGGAACAGGTCGAGGATCAGCAGGATTACATACGAAAAGGGTGATGACTGTGATTCTGCGCAGGTCTTTCATGTCAGAGGCTGTGCGATTTCCGACAGAGGAGGAAAAGGAAGTTGCGAAAGCATGGGTCGAAGCTCATTCATGCAAAGCATGGCGAGATGGCTGGCTGCTTGTCGACGGCTCTCTCATTCCAGTCTTTGACCGTCCCCATTGGTGTGGCGAAAGTTATTTTGACTGAAAATGCAACTACTCTCTCAATGTACAGGTATGTGCCACTTTTACCCCACATTTGATCTGTTACTGACACAATTGCTCAGATTGTGTCTCTACCAAACCTTCATATTATCGACTTCGCTTATGGTCGTACAGGTAGTGCACATGATTCTACTGCTTGGGATGGAACTCGCATCGCACAAGAGCATGAAGCCCTTCTGCAGCCACATGAGTTTGTATGGGCTGACTCTGCGTACCCAGTGAGTTTTCCATCATGTTAACAACCTAGTAAGCTGAGATGAGGCAGATCGAGACTTGGGTGGTTGCACCTTATAAGAGGCCTGAGCGTGATGTGCCCGAAAATGAAGAATTCAACACACATGTTTCAACAGTCCGAATCAAGTCCGAGCATGCTATCGGCTTCCTCAAAGGAAGGTTCCACTCCTTGAAGCATCTTCGGGTACACATTAAAGACCAAAGCTCACACAAGTTTGCTACTCACTGGATTGCGGCATGCATTGGCATCCATGCCTTTGCAATGATGTGCGAGCATGACAAACGGTGTGCCACTGCAGAGGAAAATGAAGATTTGATAGATCCTTTCATAGCTGAAGGACTGTCTTCATCATCGGATGAAGGTCCACATGTAGCTCATGCGGCCACCCAGCATCGCTTGGTGGCTGGGAAGGCGAAACGAGAGGCTCTCAAACAGGCATTGTTTTGTGCTAAGACAAGGCGGAACTTGCAGCGGGAGATGAGCACTTCGGAAGACGAATAGGATGTATGATTGAAATTTTTGAATACAAAATTGTGAAAATACATCATTTGGGGAGCTTGACATACATGGAACAGTAGTAGGGAGTATAATTTTGAAATATAATTCCATTCGAGGATACCGAACATAACAACTTAGCTCGAAAGCAAACAGCTTGATCCCCCAACTTGATCCTCCAACCCATTTACTGCCCATGATCGCCCTCTCCACTTGGCAGAGTTGCCGGAACAACAGGATCAGCGGCATACAGGTCATCCATGAGTGACTGATTGCTGTTGGAGCTAATGTGCTCGAGATCGTCCTCAGAGAACATGGGAATGGGTGTTTGGCTGTGGTCGAAGGTGTTCTGGTTACTGGGCCCCAGAGTTGGAAAGTCGAAAGTGCGTGTGGTATCCAATCCTAGTTCCAATGTGCTAGATCTGTAATAGGGAGTAAATGAAGACTGGGGAGAGAAGAGCGAGTGTTGAATGTGCCATGGTGGGACGAAGCATGGCTGTTGCCGTAACTGGGGCCGCGAGAGCCGCGAGAGGCAAGAAACTGCAGCTTTGCCTCGGTTTCCCGTCTTTTCTCTCGTCGTCTCTCCGCCTTGTGCTCTAGTTTCTTCCCACGCAACTCCAGCTCTGCTTTCTTCATTTCAATTCGTGCCTTGTTCTCCTCGGACTTCGCTTTAGCCACCTCAAGTTCTTTTTGCCGAGTGAGCTCTTCAGCTCCTGCAAGATTGGCGAAGGTATCAGCTTTACACTTCTTTGGGTGCGCATCTCGAGTAGCCGGCTTTGAAGTGCCTGAACGTGCTCCTGTTTTTGCGGCTGGGGTGGTGGGGATTGTGGTGGGGATGGGATTGTGTGCCGAAGTGATGTTCCCGCTTTCAATCGTTTCTCGCATCAGGTCGTGGCTCTCGTTGATTTCCTTCTCGAAATCGTCAAGGTCTTCGTCTCCTGTCTGCATTGTATCCTTGTCTTTCTGCTGCTCATCGGCAGGCTCACTATCTTCAATTAATCGTCAAGGTCTTGTGACCTAATCTCTTTTCCAGTGCAAAGAATGCCCCCGGCATAAACACACTATTTCACCTGCTATCGGTGAACTAGTACTGCAGGAGCATCCCGATGACAATGTCCTCAAAGCTTGCAAGGAGGAGCTTGCCCCAACGCCCTGTGGAACCAAATCTAGTGACAGCAGCACATCCAGCTTCTCCACCCCTCGTGCCATGTTCTCGGTGCGATCTTCTACCCAACCAAAACCCTCTTCGTCGGCCATGCCACCGATGTCTAGCTCACCAGTGGTGGAACCTTTGTCATCTCCGCCGCCTGGCCTTGATCTTGAGAGGATGTGTGCTACACATGCCAGCAGAGAAGGAGACGTGGTCACTATAAGAGCATACTTAAAGGTGAGTCACTTGCCTACACTGATGCGCTTCAAAGCTAATCATAACTCCAGAATAATCGACCACCTCAAGATATAGTCGCTTCTGTTGACCACAGTCAGCGACTTTGTCTTTAGATGGCACTTGGATCGATGGGCTTGGACTTAGGTGCTGATGCCATTGAGGTGTACTTCAAGCAGCGATGGATTCCCGTTAGAGCAGATACATCAATCGCCATCCAGCACGGTGGCATGCTTTGTCTGCCCATTGCAGGCGTCGATCAGATGGACGGGTGGAGCATTGACAGTCTATTCTTATAGACAATAGAGTGGACGACAAACAATAATCAATATATACTAACAGATGTCAATGCGCGAACATTGTACTTGCGCAAGCACTTTGTAAACTGTTCAATATATATATATATCGCTCGTTCTATTTGAACCCCCCTCATCCCGCACCAAAACATGACGCAAAATACCATCATCTCGGAAGCTGTCGCGGACAAAGCAACATCTGCTAGCGCCAACAATTCTCTAGCTAAAGGCGAAAGGTATGTATTCCGTTCCTGTGAATAGAATGAGCTAACATTAATGAAAAGCTACGGGGCCAGCAAAGACTTCAACTTCAAGCCTTTACTGCAGTGCGAGAAAGACTGCTTGTGGCCAAAATATTGTAGCTATGATACGTCTTGCCGATTGCTGTGCCTGGGTTAATTGAGGACGAAGAAGAATTGAGTGGCATGGTGGTGGCATGGCAGCAATATGATGGTGGCATAATGGGGGCATGGCGGTGACATTTCGTGCACACCATTGATCTACATGAATATAAACCTGTGAACACGTTGCCATACTTCATCTCCGCCCTATGATCTCCTCACCTACGAAGAAGAAAGGCAAGGCCAAGGAGACTGCTAAAATTCAGACCTTCAACGACAAGTATGCTCGCACTGGAACTTTCACCTCTATGTCCTCTGGCGGCAGCAGCGGCGCTTCTAAAACGAAAACCAGCAGCATTAATCTTGGGTATGATCAGCCATCCAAGAAACTGAAGCTAGTCGAGCAAGACCGCCCTGAGGAAAGTATGCCAGGCAGTCAGTCAAAAGAATCTGGCAATATAAAATCACGCTCTCAGGTAAGTGCATGCATGCAACATTATAGGATAAATCACAAATTATACTTGCTTAGGCTGCTTCCGTTCTCATAAAGCCATTTCAAGACGCCTTTCCACGGTTACTGGACCATCTCCTGGCAACAGAGGTCGATGACCAGATAGGCTCTACGTGCGACTGCGGTGAAGCCTCCAGGATCATTAAATGCCTGGACTGCTTTATGTCTCCATCTACGTGCCAAGCATGCTTTGCATCGGCACACATCCACAACCCTACGCATTGGGCGGAGCGGTGGAATGGCCATTTCTTTGTGCGCCACGATATCTCTCAGCTTGATGGCTATGTCATTAGTCTTGGTCACTCTGGCGCCCGATGCCCCAAACATCCTGTGGACAATAACAGCAAAGCGGTCAAATTCACGCTGTGCGACAGGACCGGCATACACGAAACAAAGGTTCTCTTCTGTGACTGCATTGGTGGTGGCCATCCAACCGACCAGCTGATGAGCGCCGCAATATTTCCTGGCAGTATGGGGTCGCCGATAACTGGCTTTACCTTCAATCTTCTCAAGGACTTTCATCTGCAAGCGTTGACGAGCAAGAAAACAGCCTACAATTTTGTTGCTGCCCTACGAAGGAGAAGTAACAATGCAGATCCGACCAAAGTTCCAGTAAGAGAGCCAGTTCCTAGGAAGGCATGGTCCAACTAACCCTCGTGTTGACAGAATCCATAGCCTCAGTTCCTGAGGGTAATAAGAGTATTCAAGGTGTTGACAATGCTTAAGCGTAGTGGGCAAGCTCACGGAATTGATGCACATTTTCCGCTGCGACCTCCTGGCAGCATCATTGTGCCTTGCTTTGCCTGCCCTGAGGTGGGATTGAATATGAGCTTCGACGACCAAGAAATTGATGAAGAATTTCGGTGTGTTCTTTCTTGAATGCTATGGGCTAGCACTGACCTTGTTTTAAGCCATATCATGACTCTATTTCTCACTGCAGATGGACATTTTGGCCTTCCACTGACGACGTCTCCCTAACAGAGGGGCGAGGGATATTTCCTGCCAAGGACAGCTATCAAGCATACCTGAAGCACGCCGGTATCTCTCCAGAGGTAGTGTGGCGCCGCCATACGGGAGGGTTTTATGCTTACTGCGTTAACTAGAAGTCCACCTGTGCGAAGCTCAATGCAGTAGATATGCAGAACAAGCTGAAGTTCCGGGGGTGCACTATCACGGGTGTTGTATCTGTGAATTGTGCGAGACATAACTTCTTTTGGCATGGGAGCACAGTAGATCTTCAGCTAGGCGAAAAGTCAGTTGTGCAACCTTATTTCCTCAGCTCGTACTGATACTCTTCCTCCTCAGGTATTCCAATACAGACTATGCATTAGCGCAATCACTGTATCTTGCGAACCAGCTATGGTGGATCTTGCTAACCTACGACATTAACTGCCAGTATGGGATCAACCTCGTTGAACGGTTCCGCAAGTCGTTCCCGGGGCTAGTCGGCACCGCAGAGAAGCTGGTACTCCTTGTCGGCAAGATGCACCTTCGTGGACACAAGGAGGATTGTCAATATCGATTCTCACTCAACTACACCGACTGCTGTGGACACACAGCCGGAGAGGCGATTGAAGGTAGTTGGGCGGAGGCAAAGCAAGCAGGAACGAGTACCAAGGAAATGAATCCTGGACATCGACATGACACACTGACCGATTACCAGAACGACTGGAACCATGGAAAAGTCCAAGGCCTGAGTGAGTGACTAAATCATGTATCGTGTATCACTGCCATTCTTTCTCACAATTACCCTTGCAGCTGACTATCTCTATCGCCAATACACAAACGCCAAAGCCACGCTTCCAGGGAAAATAATGCATTTTCATGGCCTTAGCCGTCGGCATGGCCAAGAATTGGCTACCAAATGGTTGAAAATGCCAACGACCCCCATATTCAAGCGGAAAGAGTGGCACAGCGTGTATCGCTATTGTGACTCAGTGGGTAGGTCAAGTTTTCGCAGATGATGTTGTCCGCAGGCTAATCTTGCCATGCACTAGTGCCTGGCCGAGCCACCGTCTTCCGCAACATGCTGGCTGACGAGGCCAGTAGGGCCTCTGCTATTTCTGACCAACAGACGACTCCAGTCGCCATTTTTCTCAATGAGGGACTAAAACTTAAATCGACGCAGTAAGTAATTTGCACCAACAATCATACCTTTCTGAATCGAGCTGATTTCCTCATGAGCAGGTGGAAAGCTGCCCACATACTCAAGCACCACCGCAAGCACAAGGATCCCGCAGATTTGACTCAGCTTCAAACGCTTCGCGTGTCCCTTACAGTTGCTATCAAGAAATGGCGGAAACAACAACAAGTGATCATGCCCTCTGTAGTCGATTTGGTGGTGAAGCAGCAGGTTGAAACTCCGGAGGAGGAGACACTTTTCCTACCATCTGACTTCCAGGAAGGCGCATCTGACCATCAAAAATATCAGCTCGAAACTCTTGCCCCTCAGGAGCTCAAGCTATGGGAGGGGTCGGCCCACGATCATCTCGAGTCTGTACGTCAAGCAGTCAAGTATGTTGTTTCTCTTGCAGGAGACAAAAGGCGGCATGCTTGTGGCAGGCCCATGAACACTCGGGCCACGGAGATTCTGAATCAAGGTAATGAAAAAAAGCGTGCTGCAGTGGAGTCCTATCGGAAGGCTAGGGAGATCATTGTACAATTGGGACGTTCGATGGCGGATGGCATGTTTCCCGCGCTTCTTGATGAAGATCTGAGTATGAAAGACGTCACATCCTCGCACAAGTTAGGTGATGGGCTGAAGGTTGATAGTTGGATTTGGCGGCATGGACCTCTGGGCGAGATGCCTCAGAGAGAGTGTGACGAGTTCCAAGAGCAAAGTATGTTTCTTTATGTATTCCTTATCTGTAATTGACTCATCGGCCTCCAGGCGATAGTGTGCAGTGGTTTAGGGCCCGTGCAGATATGTATCGCTGGATAGAACAGAAAGAGACACTCGAGTACGAGTTTCGAAGGGTGATAACACTTGACCAATAGTATGATATGACCTATAAAACACATTTTTGATGTCCCAGAACTCCACTGGTGTCCTGATAATGGTGTATAATGGGCATTTATGACAGAAAATTAGCATAAAAACCACATTCTCCCTTCCACCACCATACATATATGAGTTGCTGACGGAGGCTCTTTTGATCTGGATATCTGTACTGTATACCTTCAAAATGAGCCTAGATTTGGCCTTATCGGTCCACCATTGGGGTAGCTACAAGGCTATCAGTGATTTTTTAGGAAATTGATCAATCCTTGATATAGCATGCTACAGCCGCTCAAAAATTATTCTGAGACCAGATCTGGAATCGCCTATGAAATCCGGTCTAAAATATAGTTTTAAAACATTTGGCGGAGCATGTTTGAAATTCCCATTTTGGGCAATCACCTGATACCCCTATATTGGGTGCTACAGAGATCTAGCTGTGATTTGGAGACTAGATTTGGAATCCCCTTGGAATTCCGGTCTAGAATCCATTTCAAACATGTCTGGCGGAGCACATTTCAAATTGGCCATTTTGACTATTTATGCATCTGCTTGTACCGGTTCACCCAGCTACCTGGTGACTATTTGGAGATCATATTCTGAATCCCCTGCAAAATCTGATCTAGAATCCAGTTCAAACTTTCCGGTTGGAGCATTTTTCAATTTAGCCACCGGGCCTATATATAGAACTGCCCATAGTGCTACGCCTGGACCTCGGAGGTAAATTCGGAGACCAGATTTGAGATCTCCTCGAGATTCTGGTCCTAGAGCACTTTTCCCTGAAGCCATTGGAGCACATTTGATTTTGCAGTATCGTGGGAATTTCAACGAACAAATATAAGCCTGTACCTAGCCTTTTACACCCCAATCGGGACGTCCCCTGGGGTAACTGCCAGCCAACAAAAGGCATCAATAGTGAATACACTGCAGCTCACAATTTTTTTCCCAATTGGGTATGTGGCACAGCGCCGGTGGTACGGCCGTTGCCTATTGGGAGGTAATATATGACAGTGCTTGCAGTTGCCAAAGGATAATGCAAGACAAGTTCACGCTTCGGAGACGTTTCGAGGGCGTTTCGTGATCCGTTTCGACGTCGATTCTCGAAGCAGATTTGAGTGAGGAGAAACGTGGGAAAGTGAAACAGCAGCGAAACGGCGAAGCGCCTCGCGAGGCGCTTCGCGCTTCGTTTCGACGCTTCAACGTTGGGTCAGTTCTTTATCGGGAAAGATTTACATGATCAAAAATATGTATTAATTTTTCCAATAATTAATTATCTATGCAAACTGTCCTGTCACTCTTGTTGGTCTTCCACTACCCCCTTTCCATATGCCAAAGCAACCTTTAATTCGCCCTGGGATACGCTGGCGGAGTTTCGGCGGGCGCGGCACGAGCCACGCGAGCGAGAGCTGCCGTCGTTTGACAGCTCCGACCGCACCCGACCCCAGAAGAGCGGTTCACGCTCTCCTCCCTCCTCCCCCATCCTCACGCCGTCCCCGCCCTCCCAGTGCGACTCCCTCCCCCTCTATGTACTTTGAAATGCAATGATTAATAACCCCCCACCTCTTGTGCGCGATTCCGGTCTTAAGGGGCTGCTCCGAGCGCCGCAAATGCGGCGATCAGAAAAATGCCTTGTAAATGTATTATTTTACCACACTAACGGCTAACCGTCGCTTATAGCGCCTCGCAGCCGACCCAAGCCAATGTCGGTCTCCTCGGCGTATCCCAGCAGAATTGGGCAGGTTAATTCTTGCTGGGATACGCAGTTTCTGGCCCGCCACCCCTGCCAGCAGCTCCCACTCCGTATCCCAGCAAAAAATTGCAGCTTATGGACTGACAAGATACGGGGACTTGAGGTGAGTCCTAATTATCTTACATACGTCTCTCATACTAATCAATTACAGCTACATTCCCCCCCCCACTTTCTCATCACTGTCTCCCTCCACCACAGCACCCACCACAGCACCCACCACTGCCCACTCTCCGCCTCCGCCCAGGGCGGTCGCCAGCGGTGTGCGGGCGGCGTGAGGAGCACGCTCCCGGGCACAAACCTCGTGCGCGTGCTCCTGAACGAGTTCGTCACCAACACCGTGCTGGGCCTCGTCATCTGGGCGATCCTCGACCCCACGAACATGCTCATCCCGCCCCAGGCCGGCCCGTGGGTCGTGTCCTTTGCCTACGCCATGGCCATCTGGGGCTTCTCGCCCACGGCGCTCGCGGAGAACGCCGCGCGTTGACGTCGGGCGCCGGCTCATCGCGCTCTGCATCTACGGCACCCAGGCGAGCGGCGGCTCCTACGCAGCGCTTGCCGTGCTCACCAACATCCCCGCCATGTTGTTCGCCGCGTGGCTGTACGAGATCTTCTTGACCAACTCCTCCCGAGGTACGTTCCGTGCTGCAGCGCTGTTCGAGGCCATTGCTGATATTTTTTCTGTGCAGTCATGTCGAGGTCCCACCTTGAGTTCATGCAGGCCTACCAGAAGCACCACGAAGCGATGCACGAGAACAACACCGCAAACAGCGGCCTCCCCACCGGGTCATCGTCGTCTGTCGGCAAGGGCAAGCACTGCGGCGGGGGTGGTGTCTGCGCCTGTGAGCTTGCACTGTCGTGCCTCTGCACAGCTGCGCGGATGCTGTGCGTGCTCGGCGCACTCCATACCACGCTCGGCGCGGGGCTGCAAGCATTGCGCCCACATGTGCTGTCATGCACCGCGCCCATATCTCCACTCGCCACGCTCTCGCCCCGCTGCGCTCTCGCCCCGCTGCGCTCTCGCCCTGCTGTGCTCTCGCCCCGCCGCGCCTCTAAGCTCGCACGCTGCCGCTCGTCGATCTCGAGCTCCTCCGCTGTTGGCATGTGCGACTCGCGTGCCATGGCCGGCACGTTCGCGCCCGCCGTACGGAGCACCTTGTAGATGGGCACATAGCTCCGCAAAGGTGCACTCGAGCGGCCCAGGCCCGAATACGAACTCGCCTCCAAGCTGCAAGATGTCGCCACCCTTCTTCACACGGGTACCCGGCCGTGTGTTGTGTTGCCGACGACCATCGCGATGCCGCCCAGTATGCCATGCCGGACATAGGTGCCTACAGCATGAGCAGGGTGTTCCCATTGTGCTGGTTGCCCCCTTATATCTTTTTGTGTGCGCGCGCAACGTGCAGCCGCGACAAGAGCCGTTCCTGGGGGTAGTACAGATCGTGCTGGTGCCTGCACGTCTGCCTCCGTCTTCCCGCTCGTGCTCAGCAGCAGCGGCCGCATCCCCGGCAGCAGCAGGTTGTGCTCCATCCACACGAGCTGCCGATTGTGAGCTGCATGTTGTCTGCCCAGCCCAAACTGACATTCCGCGCGCTGCACTTTGTGCATGAGTTTGCGGGCACGCCAAAATTAATACGGTCAATCTAGTGTCCATATGTGTATTCACCTGTGTAACTGTAGCATCATATGTATATCTGCATAAATACCTAATTAAAATTGAGATTGGGTTCAAAATTGCAGTGCGATTTTGATCACGGCTGTCCGGATCTGGTAATTATTGCTAATCACAATCCCTGCACTTGACCACCATCATCCCCGCCCCCTAACAACTCTTTCGCATTTTCGCATCGAATCATGTCTGTATCAACAGAGAAACCGATCATTCAAAAGGAGGTATATATTCTTTACATTCATTGAGCAATTCAGCCATTAACCAAACCTTCAAAGATGTTGGCTGACGAGAAAGAGGCACACCTCTACTACATACCTTGCGATCCCATCGTGCGGCCGATGGTGCCAAACCCACGATAGGGTCGCGCCAGCGAGGAGTAGCTATGGCTGCGATGGCTTCGGTGCGGCTATGTGTTTTCCATGGCATAGCTATGTGCTGTCTGGCAAATAGCTATTGTAAATAAATAATTTACTGCCTACGTGATAGCCATGAAGGCTCAGGACGATACTTCGCTCGTGGCTATAG
>JACXVL010000405.1:0-59039 GCA_014898675.1 Athelia sp. TMB | reverse complement strand
TTATGCGAAGGGCGATTGCAGATATGGCAGAATTTCTCCTTCTTTTCGCCATTGTTATTAATCTGCTCCTTAGCCTTGCCTTTTCCTTTCTTTCCTTTGCTCGTTTTGGTTTCCACTGAATTGACGTCCATAGCGTCGGACGGCCCCTTGTCTCTTCCAAAGATATGACCTTGCGCTTTATCCGGATGTACATCTTTGAATATTTCCAAGAGCAAGTCAAGGTATTCACCCCACTTGGGGGGCATGTTATTGCCGCTCTTGTACCCAATAAGGGCTAGACACATGTCTTTCTCAATGACTTGACTGAGTTTATCGATGAGGAGACTATCCTCATAACCGGATATATGACCAAGAGTTCTGAACTTCTCGGCGTACTTGACAAAGTTCTTGTGCGCCAGGTCCGTGTTTATGAACAGGGCCGTTAATTCCTTCTTTGCTCCTTCTTTTTCATCTCGTTGACCATATTGAATAGCTAACTCGTGAACAAACTCATCCCATGAGCCAATGGTTTCTCCTTTAGTGAGTTTCTCAATCCACGGCTCCATATATTGACCTGCAGAACCAGACAGTTTATTCATCGCAACAGTGATGTGATGTCTGTCAGTGGCAATGTCCTAATGGACGACCCACAGTTGGATCTTATTCATCCACTCTTGGAATTTAACCTTCCCATCTGTTCCATTGAACTCAGGGGGCTCGCCGATTTTAGGCTGTCTACTTCCTCCTGAAGTTTGAGCCGATTTTGGCAGCTGAGTCATTTGAGTGGATAAGTTGGCCACTATAGTGCTCAAGCTGGCCGCTTGTGGTTTCAAAGCATCAATGTCTTTGCTAATGTTATCCATAAGCTGATCGGTAGCATCGAGGCTTTGCTGAGTTGCGTGTTTATTTATTTCGTCCACAATGTTCTCAGCTACCTGCTGGACATAATTCGTGGATCGATGTCGAGTCATGCTGAAAGCATTGGCCAGCATCTGCAATAGAATGTGATACTGTGATTCTGAAAAGTGCTGCCGTTGATTTGCTGCAACCCCATTCATGATTCCTTCCGCCCATGCATCATTGCTTTCTGGGACAGTGATTTCCAAAGTACGAATATGTTTCATCGACATATTTCTATTTCGAGATGATTAGCCTTGAATTTCTTCAGAGGTCTTATATATAATAAAGAGCAAAGTAAGCCACAATCCGTTCACATATTCGCTATTTCAGCGATCACACATTTTTAAGCCAAGTAAAATGATATTTCTATCAATCTGCCATATTTAATAATCAAAACATCCCTGCCTTCCAAGCGCTGCTACTTCCGAGCAGGCTACATCCCAATTCCCTGATTCTCCAAAATCAATCCTCTTCACCATGTTCATATCCCTTCTGAGCAGACAACACTGCTTATTGGTGAGGCGATGCACTATAAATTCGAGATCCAGTTTGTTGAAGTTCTTGATCAATTTGTCGACATTGTCGAGGTATTTCTCGTTGAGTCCTAGACTGTCCACCTTGTTCTGGAAGTACGTCAAGCGTTCTCCAGTGGCAAGGACCGAAATTTGAAACTCTTTGATCCGTTCTAAGATTTTGGACTTCTTAAACCTAATCCCTTGTGGAATAGGCTTCGGAGGTTCATAGCTTGGAGGACCAATCCGATCAATGAGTGAACCGGATGGTGGTGGAGTAATAGAGCGTTTAGAACGAATATGTTTGAAGTATTTGTCCATAAGGGTGCTAAGTTCCCATTGCCTGTCGAAGTGCTTTTCAAGTGTTATAGCATTTTCTGTGCTACGTTCTGGATCAAGTCTAGTCCGAAGTGGGACCATAGGTTTGGTAGACTTCTTCTGTCTGCAATAGACAGAGAGTTTTGCGAAACGAGTCTTGTTGACATTTAGAGTAGTGGTGGTTGTGATGCCTGATACATCGTCTTTTGCAACAGTCACGAAGCAAGGATAAGAGTTGGCAGTAGTGGCTTTAGGCATTTTTCTGGCAGTGTGAAGTGCGATGAGCATAAGACTCATTGGTGTACGGAATTATGTGGAAAGGAATGAAACGAGTCGGCTGCACACATCACACTTCTTGAACCGATGAAACAACATGCATATATTGACAGACAAATTAATTCACTGGTACATTTCCCCATCCCCCAGTCCTGGTATCGACTTCCTCCTTAACCCTTGTGAGGTTCATGACTGGGACCTCTAGTTGATCGCGGAGCATGAGGGCTGGCGCCATCTCACGGTTGATTGCTGATAGTGCCTTCTGCGCATCAGAGAGCACGTCATTGGGGACATGAATGCCCCAGCCAGTTGCCACTTGGTTGAAGAACTCGATGGCCTTGTCATGAGCTCTGGCACACTGGTCCTGGGCGAGTTGAAAACGATCGTCCCTAGTGAACTTGGGATATTGGAGGGGGGTGGTGTCGTTGTTGTTGGAGTGTCTGGAGCGACGGTTGTTGCGACGGTTGTTGTTCTGTCTGGGCATGGTTTCTAGCGGTGCATGTGTGTGAGCGTGTGACTCTAGTGGAAAATAAATTCTCCATAGGTTGGTGATCTTCTAGTCGTGTAGAGGTAGAGTCGACGTCGGCCTACGTTCTCTTGTAGGTCCGGAATGAAGGAATACAGATCTTAGTCAGGGTTCCACCCCTGCTACAAGTGCATTGGTACTCGGTTACCTCCGCCTAGACAACCTTGAAATGCGATAGCAATGTAGGTTTACAAGTCTTCCACTGATCACACATCCAAGGCTTGGTCATTGAAGACCTTGCCTAGCCTTCTGGGCATATGAAGATATAGCCATTACTTCACATGCACAGTGAAGTGCACACTACTTCTTATCTCTGAGGTCCAAGATTGTCTTAACAGACGAAGGGGTACAACATCATCGAAGAGCCAACCTAGAATAAGAAAGAAGAAAAGCACCACCAGTACGCTGTGCAGCGCAGGGGTGTAGGGGGGGAGTCTAATTCAAATGTAACAGTCTCTGCTAGTTACTCACCAAAATATAATCAGACAAAGGGTGTGAATAGATCGATAGTGATAGAGATAGATCAAGACTGCTTAAGAGAGCTGTGACCTTAGTCTTTAACGAAGTGAATTAGACTGGGGAATCTCCCTGCAGTTGTGCCTCTATATATACATGATGCTATGTGCTATATCCTATGTGTCCAAATGGAATAACTGCGACAGTGTGTGCTCATATCAAGAGCTGGACCAATGGCAATAATCCCTGCTATCTAATGCCCATGCGGAAGCGTCAAGTGACCAAGATACGACACAAGTATGATGCAGAGTATCTCCTTGATTGATCCATGATCCCCAAGGTATAACCGAGGTATCTAATCTAATGATCAATAGATCCGATGGTGGACTAGTATATAAACTGTACAGGTTCTCACGGTCGAAGTATGTAACTGAGACTGTAATGAGAATACTTCTACGCTGTATGCGATAGAGTGTGATAAAAAATAGTGTAAAATATAAGGAAAATGGAAATTTGTGACAATATGTACAGCTGAACTTGAAAGCGGCTTGCTGTTGGGTATTCAAGATAAAACATATTATCTCCTATGTCACAAATATATAAACCGTGAGCGAGTCACCCCATCACAGTGCGGCAAGACAACAACTTACAATCAGATTCATTGACATTGGCCAAACGGCGGCGTTTTGAGGGCCGAGCATTGTCGGTGGTGCTTTCCGCCGTGCGAGAAGAGCGAGATGATGCACGAGCTTCCTTGGCGAGCTCATTAGCTCGAGCAAGAATCCGCTCAAGTTCCTTCGGGTCAAGATCTGCAGCGTCCTCAGCAAAATCATGTGTATCCTGGCCAAAACCCACTTCATCAAACTTTAGCCGAGAGTTTGGGATTCTGATAAACTCCTTCATCAAAACCTCGCCTTTGTTCTTGTTGTTGGCTGCTTCCCAGATGTCCGTGGTAATAGCACCATCAGCCCAGAGCATCAGGGCACGTTGAACCTATTTTCTGGGTCAGAACACAATGTTCAATATGGAAGCTGCCAAGAAAAGACGAACTGATGTAGTGGAAAGCCCAATAGTGCCGAAGGGATGCGGTTCAACCAGATTGCCAAGGCCTCTGACCTTGATTGCTCCATCGATGCTTGAATAGTAGACAGCAAGAGTACGTAGGATGAGAGGGTTCGCAAAACAACCATTCTTTTTCTAACAAGCAAGTTAGTCGCATGTATCGTGTCAGCCAGGCAATAGTATGGTGCTGACCTTCTCAGACTCATAATGAGCGTATGCGTACTGCTCATCCTGGAGCAAATCAGCACAGTACTCCCACCTCTTCTCATCGGTGTCGAACATCCTGTCCCTAGGGTTAATGTTACGACCTTCCTCTGAGTCTAGGAGACTATTCACGACAGCAAGGCCAGCTGAGCCAACCTTGCTGCGGAATTCGGCCAGACACTGCATAGACTAAATGTATTTGTGAGTGCGCAGTCCTGGCGAGACATAGAATAACTCACGATACGCCAGACAGCATCTCCAATTTCAATAGCATGGTCAACTCGGCCATCGTATACAGCGTCAAAAACGCATTGCATAGCCTTCTTCATCTTCTTATCCCCGAGGCTCCATATATTGAGTTGACATCCAATGAGGAAGACGAGAGTGGGAATGAATACTTTCAGCCAGCGTCCTTCATTGTGAACGCCTTCAGGAAGCTGGTTGTTGGTGATGACAGAGCGCTTTGCACCGTCACTGCTGTCCTTGTTTGACTTGGAGCGCCGGGGGACAACTGGAGAGTCCTCAATCTATATAATGTCCTATAAGAAAACATTAGTACTGATGAACGTAGCTATTAGAACTCAAAACACGTACATTGCTATCAAGCTTGTGAGAATTCCCTTTGATAGGGCTATGCACAGCATCGTCATGTTCAGGACCACAAGTCTTATCGTGGTCTGACAGACCCCCAGTTTCTGTATCTGACATGGGCTCCGATTTGACAATGGTGCAAAACTTTGAGGTGATAGTGATTCTGTTGGTTAATGATGATGCCGCAGTTTGCTTCCCAGGTGCAGAGACTCTTGACGAGAGCATTGTAGTTGAGGAGGCTCGGCTGCTTGGGGCAGCACTGGGTCGGACCCCACACACTGGTAGCTCATCTACCCATCGGTCTATGGCCTGCCTGCGGAGTGAAGATCTGTCGGGGCTGGAAAGGGAGAAGTAAAAGAGTGTTGTTTCATCGAGAGTGAGCATGTGCAAATTTACAGACAACAAGGATTGTTACTAACTTGGAAACATCCTGTTTTGGTTTGACATCTTTCTGATTGACGCCGGCGTACTCCGAAGACATCGCCAAACGCTGACCATTAATAGCTGCCCTAGTAGCCAATACCACCTTTCCTTTCGTTTTCTTGGCTATAGGAGTCAAATCAAATTCCTCTTCGCTCTCCACAGCAGCCTTCAAAGCCCTCTTCGATACTGCTTTCTTGTTTACCGGGGTTTCCTCCATGTCCTGATCAGGCTGATCGATCATCTCGCTATCTTCTTGATGCTCGCTGCCAGCGTCAGCCCCTACATCCAAACCTGGGGCATCTGTGGAGTCACTCTTGGAATCGAGATCGTTTGTGGTTGCTTTTTTTTCGGTGGGGGGCGGATACGGATACCTGGTATGTTACAAGGTGTCTTGACGGCTGCATCTGCCATACTGATCTTGTTCTCCATATCAGCCAGAGCATGCAGACTTTTCACCTGTGCTGCCTGCTTGTCCCGTTTCTTCTTTTTGTCAGCCTCCCTGACAACAGCCATCTCTGCAGGAGTGCAACGGGGCTTCTTTGCTACCTGTTTCACCATGGCCTGAGGAAGCTCGGCTTCCGGGTTGTCCTCCTGGTTCACAACACTAGTTTTGTTGTGTGCACATGTTTGATACCCCGTGCTGGCAGGAGTGTTGGTCTTTCGTTTTGCCTTGGAAGGTTTTGACGTATTTGCAGGTTTGGAAGCTTCCTTACTGGCCTTAGATCTATGGGACATTGTGGGCAGCAAAGAGAAAGCAAGGGTTAAGGCAGCAAGCTGTAGATGAGGCCAGAAATGGAGTAGGGAGAATGTGGAGGGAACTTGTCAAAAAATTTGGTGGGCGCTCAAACACTCGGTGTCACATGTTTGAACTTGTGCAAATTCCTTTGCAAATCACTCTTCTGTACTTGCTCCTACTCTGTCTCAATACATGGCTTTCCGTCATTCTTTAGGTCAAAATATTCGTGTCCACAATGCGCATCGTCTACACAGAACTGCCTCTCGTCTACCTTGCACATTTTTAGCCTGCAGCCGTACATTCGCTTGCATATCAGCACGTACTCAGCATGTACGGTCTTCCCACACCAAGGCTGATGAAGATTTGGATGAAATAATGGATTCACCCTCACCAAAACAGCCTACTCAACTACCCCAAACGCCGCAGACTCCTGAGCATGATCTGCCATCGTCTCCTGCTAGAGTCACAGCGGTCCATCAGATGCTAGGTTCTGATGATCCAGGACCATACATCTTTGAATGGGACGAACACGAGAATAGCATATACAATACCAAATCCGACTGCGAAAGCATTAATTCCGATCCCATCTCAAGCGACCACAACCATTACTCTGGGAACAACATCCTGATTGGCACGGAACACAGTAACTCATCTACCGCCCAACAACCTCTTCCCATCCATAGCCCACTTGCCTCCACCTCTTCCAGCCAGCTAGATGGCCACAAATGCTATGAACAATGGGACCAGCAAGCAGGGTGGGGTCCCATGAGCAACGAAGACTTTGCATCAGCTAGTGATCAAGACACCCAAGAGCAGCACCCTCAATTACGTGCAGCCAACCATCGTTGGCGTCGGGAGTCATTTGGAGCACCCGATTTAGGTATTTAGCGTGAATACCACCACTTGATCAATGGTGCGTAATTGCTTGTAATATTATATGTGTAGGGCTAACTACTGGACATTAGCCACACCATGTCATAGTAGAGGCATGTATCTGGCTCCTGGTACAGCCCCACCCCCCCGGATGCCAATGGCTATGATAGCTCAGACTGGACGCC
Source organism: Athelia sp. TMB (assembly GCA_014898675.1). Taxonomy (NCBI): domain Eukaryota; kingdom Fungi; phylum Basidiomycota; class Agaricomycetes; order Atheliales; family Atheliaceae; genus Athelia; species Athelia sp. TMB. The sequence continues at coordinate 51,998 of JACXVL010000405.1, read as the reverse complement.
TTTTGAAAGATGCGAAATCAAATGTCTGCACCCCATATTGACACCCTGCTTGCCCTGTGGGCAGCTTCTCTTGCACCTCATGGCGACACTCCCCATTCAGCTCACACAAGGATCTCTACAACACCATTGATAGCAGCCGCCTCGCTCATGTGCCCTGGGAGAGCTTTTCTCTTAGACACAAGAGCGCTCCTTTGACTGGCGAGGGGCCATCTCCAGCCTGGATGACACAGGATTTTGAGGTGTGGTATCGGGATCCCCGAGAGCTCATCAAGAACTTACTTTCAAACCCTGATTTTGATGGAGAGTTTGATTACTCCCCCTTTCACGAATATGATGGTGACGGCAACCATCACTTTCAAGATTTCATGTCAGGGGATTGGGCGTGGCACCAAGCAGTATGCTTCACTCTATGTCTTTTCTCCAGTGCTCATTGTCTAACTATGTATCTATTTCTATAGGATCAAATTGCCAAGGACCCTCATACCCACGGTGCGCTCTTTGTACCCATCATCAAGGGCAGCGATAAGACTACTGTCTCAGTCGCCACCGGCCAAAATGATTACTACCCACTATATATGTCTATAGGCAATATTCACAACAATGTCCGGTGTGGCCACCGAAAAGGAGTTGTTCTCGTGGGGTTTCTAGCAGTTCCCAAAAGTATTTTACTCTTTAAATACTTTACGTTCAACGTGCTGACCTTGTACATTTTCCAGCGGAGAAAAAGTTCACCAACGACACAAAATATCGCAAATTTCGCCGGGCAAAGATCATGGAATCCTTGAAGTCGGGGATGACTACTCCAGAAGTCATGATGTGCCCTGATGGTCACTATTGTCGAGTCATCTACGGATTTGGTCCATATATTGCAGATTACCCGGAGCAAGCATTCCTGGCTTGTATCGTGCAAGGCTGGTGCCCAAAGTGAGTTTTGTCTTCTCAAATACTGTTGTCTTGGGTACTCATGCTATTATAGGTGCACTGTGCCCCTGCGGTCACCCGAAACATTAGGAAGCCGACAGACACGAGCTCATACTGGGTACTCATGCTATTATAGGTGCACTGTGCCCCTGCGGTCACCCGAAACATTAGGAAGCCGACGGACACAAGCTCATACTGAGTTTCTTGTCACACAGCTCGAGCTTGGAGACTTGTGGGAGGAGTACGAGCTTGTCGGAGATGTTATCGTGAGTCGTCTTTTCTATTATATTTGACCAGCATGAATACTAATCACGAAATAGCCATATACCAATGACTTCCCTCGTGCAGACATGCACAAAATGCTATCGCCAGATCTTCTGCACCAGATTATCAAAGGAACTTTTAAAGATCATTTGGTGACCTGGGTGGTACAATATCTTGTCAAAACACATGGTGATGCCTGAGCCGCTGCAATACTCGACAACATTGACCACCGGTGTGTACTTCAAATCATATTCTTGCACTCTTGCTAATATATAACGATAATCTAGCATTGCCATTGTTGCACCTTTTGCAGGACTTCGCCGGTTCCCCCAAGGACGTGGTTTCAAACGGTAGACAGGCGATGACTCGAAAGCGCTTATGAAGGTGAGTTTTTACGCTTCCATTATTGTCTACCTCACTAACAAATGCCAGGTCTTTTTACCTGCAATCGTTGGACACGTTCCTGAGGAAATGGTGCTGGCTCTACGCGCTTTCTTGGAGTTCTGTTACATTGCGCAACATGATGTCATTGACACCAAGGATCTTGATGCGCTCGGCAATGCGCTGGAACGTTTCCACAAGTACCAGAAGATTTTTGAGGCAACTGGTGTTCGCCTTGATGGCTTTGCTTTGCCCCGCCAACACTCCATGGTTCATTATCATGCCCTTATTTGAGCTTTTGGGGCACCAAATGGACTTTGTTCCTCTATTACCGAGTCCAAACATATCAAGGCTGTCAAGGAGCCATATCGACGTTCAAATCGCTGAAAGGCCCTGGGCCAGATGCTGGTCACAAACCAGAGACTTGATAAACTTGCTGCAATGTGTGTTGACTATCAGGATCGTGATATGCTGAATGGGACATGTCTTAGTAATGTCCTAGTTGAACTCCATGAGTCTTTACTAGCTTGCCCCGTTCACACTTTTCCATATGGTGCACTTTCTCACTATGTTTTACATCACTGGCAGAAGCTCGCCTGGACGCACTAGCACTTGAAAATGATGATGCGGATCCAACTGCGGACGATAATCCTTCAGTCACCGCTGCTGGTGGCAGTGGGCCTCGCGACAATGATGATGATGACGATGAAGATGGAATTGTGTCTGGTCCAAGGGTTCAAGCAAAAGTTAAACTTGCTGCTACCATCCATATGTTTCTATATTCTCAATTATATTGTGACATGCAGCTGAATTCAGTTACAGTTCGACAATGTTTACCCTATGTATTACAAAATGAGATCCAGCAGCCCGACTTGCTGGATCTCATTGCTGACTTTCTTGATGAACAACTTGGCAAGCCATCCCGTCTCCCAAGCATCCAAAGCAGGATCTTGGTGTACCCTTCAATACTCGCCATGTTCTATGCTCCCAGCGATGCATCTGGTATTGGCGGGATGCGTCGCGAGAGAATTCGTGCTGTGCCATCCTGAAGAAAAGGCCCAGCACGCTACGACTGTGCGTTTGTGAGCACCAACCCAGAAGCAGATGGCATGCTTGGCCTTGACATTGCCCATGTGCGCATGTTCTTTTCTTTCAAAGCCGGAGGAGAAACCTATCCCTGTGCTCTTGTCCACTGGTTCTCTCGCACCGGAAACCGCCCAGATGATGCTACGGGCATGTGGATTGTTGAGCCAGACTTTAACACAGATGGATCACCTGTTCTTGCAGTAATCCATCTCGACACCATCGTTCGTGCTGCTCATCTCATCGGCACGTATGGCAAAGACTTTATTCCTAAAACCATAACTTTCGACAACTCCCTTGGCTCCTTTTACTCATATTATGTTAACAAATTCATTGATCACCACGCTTTTGCCATAGCATACTAATCCAACCCCCTCTCCTACCATTCAGGCTGTACCTACATTCATCAGTTATCACCAATGCAGTCTGACAATATTTAAAGCCCGTATAGACAAGATGTAATGCATATATGTGTAATAATTGCATTTGAACTACTCTATGTGCATATATGTGGGCCTTGTGAAACCTCGTGTAAACACGGTTTCAGAAAATGTCCATCCCCATTACCACGATCATGCCCTGCTGATTCCATCCGCTCCACCTCTACTAAACCCTTCCAGTCTCTCGCCGCGGCCTCACCTCACTGTTTCTGTTGTGCCATCATCTACTTCTGCCATATTGTCCCACATTCACCCCTCCATAGTCAAATTCAAAGGAGCTGTGCATATAGCAGCAGATACACCATGTGCAGGAGGACTTCCATACTCAGAATGGGTCTGATATGACAGGAACGCAGGTCAATCAACAGGTGAGTTACATAACTAATTATCTTTGAAGCCAGGGCAAGATCGAAAACTTGTGCTCGTGGGAACAGTCACCTGACCGTTGACTGGACATACAACTTCGCCAAGTATGTCTCCTTTTCTCCTCACAGTCGGTTCGGATTATGGCTGGCCTCGTCCCAGCCACACCCCCTCGTGTGGTGACCCCGACTGGTCCTCAAGACCATCCCCTCCCTATCTTGCACTGACACCCCTTGGAAAAACCCCTCTACCCCGCTCGATGCCTTGCCTGGCCACAATAGATAGATGGGCCACTAGCAAGGTGTTGGCTAAGCAGCAGTGCCTAAGCTGTGTGTAGCCCTCCGACTTTGCCTGCTGCTCTCGCTAACCCCCCGCTCAGTTGGCAGCCTGTCCATTGCGTCGTCACACACCATCCATCGCACACGCCATCGCGTCAACCACGCGTTTTCCGCGGATGCACATGCACGCTGATGGAGCATCGTGCTCCCCTGCGCGTCTTCCGTTCTGGCTTGCACGCGTTCAAAGACTGGGGAATAGCGGTCGTGCGCTTCGGCCGGGACACAGTGGCGAGGAGCGGGGACGGATCTGGGCGGTGACGGGGCGCCGCGGGCTTGCGCGTGTGGGCGTGGTGACGGGGATGTGCAGCAACGCGCAAGGTGTGCAGGGCGTGTGTGGGCATGCGTAGGGCATAGGCGGCAACGTGAGAGCGACGTGGCAGGAGGGCGAGGGAGCGGAGAGATGTGGCGGGTGCCCAGCGCTGCAGGGTTGTGCGTGCCGACGTGGTAACGGAGAGGCGGCGAGGCGCAAGCGTGCAAGAGCTCGGCGACGCGGGAATGCATGCACAGGCGTGATGACGTGGGTGGGCGCCGACGCGCGGACGGTGGGGGCAACGTGACGAGTGCCCCTAGGGGGCGCCGGCTGCGAGGGCGAGAGCGCGTGCTTGTGCACGTGCGTGGGGGAGCTGGACACTGCGGCGGAGCACGCCTGGGCGGAGCCTGCCATTAGCACACAGACCGACTCGGATGTCTTATCACACTTGGGACACAACTTAACGAGATGCAATAGTTACTTATCCGAGGACTAAACTTCCTTAATTTTTCCCGCCTTATTAGTGTTTTTATAGCCTTACTACAACTTAGACTCGGCTTACTGACATTTGGGTTAAGTAGAATGACCATAGTCTAAGATGGTGTTCGCTGCTTAGATGCCTTAAAATGTCTTAAAATGTCCTAAGACTGATTAAGTGATTCTAATAGATTTCGCGTTTTCCTGATGACACGAACACTTGTCATGTGCCCTCTGTGGCGGCTGCTCCTTCCCCTGCTGGTGTTACAGGCAAGAGGTTCCCATGCCACGCTATGGCTGCAGCCGGGGATTCATCGAAAGGTTTTTCTGGTGACAGCCAAGTCGTTAGGCAAAATGCTACCACTGGGGGTGGGAGAGTAATCATTTCCTTCCGGAATTTTGCATTGACCCCTAATGCGATCACAAATTAGGTTAGGCTCTATTCAATTGAATTAGTCACATCTGATAACCCGAGACCTTTGGGAGTCTTGGACTTCTTCTCTTTCAAAACAATATCTCGCTTCAGGCGTGAGATCTGGAGCGAGCTGTGGGCTAATCCAGGAGCCTGTCCACCAAACAGAGCCTTTGTGGTCTCGGCTAGAACATAATTGAGCAAGTTACATAATAAAACTTCGAAAGCGACACACCATTATCAACCAGCCGAACCGTGGCACCTAAGGTTCTGAGAGCCTGGACTGACTTGGCATGCAGCTGTCGAATGTCATAAGCCGCTTTAATTGCTGGGGACATCGGGTGGTTATGGGGTTTAGTGTGGTCGTAAAGAATGACTGTGATTCAGATTGATTTGTCACAAGGTACAAAGATTTTGCGCCTAGCAGGACAGGGACGGTGTTCAATTGTTCCTTGAACAGGCTTGTTGTCTTTGATGTGACCAAAGGCTGTAGAAAATAATAGTTAGCATCACTTAGCCACTTTACCAGATAGGTACTCACGGCACAATCCACTTTTCTTTCCAATGTGGGCAGAAAGGACGAGACTGCACTGCACAGTTTCTGCAGCAGTGCCTTCAGTGAATTTACCATGAGTGAAAAGCTGCCGGAGTAGTCTAATATCAACATTGTCCGGAATCTCAATGTATCGATGTGATTTTTTCCAATTCTTTGTATAGTCACGGCAGCCCACAAAGTCAGGTCTTCGAATGCCTACGGTTGCCAAGGAGGATCAGGTCTGTTTTGAAATCAGTTTTCACTTTTTTGATTCTGTTTTCATCAAATCGATGTCATGTCTGTATGATATCCCATTTTTATCATCACTGTGATTACGGCATCCCGTCGCCCGCTTCTGCTTGTTGCTGTCAGGCTCGTCTTCCACATACCCTTGCTCATTGTCACTGACAACGAGCTCAATTTCTGACTTTCCAAATGTTTTTCTTGTGCAAACTGACTCGCCCACCAATAATCAATCCCTTCGGAACCTTTTATTCCATTGATCTTATTAGTCACATTGATCGATTTCAGGCACTAATGTCGGCATGTCCCCTGCTAGTCCCGCCAGTGCCCGCCCTCTTCTGACTCGGTGAGCGTAGTGCACCTTCCAACCTATAACTGCTGAGCATTATTCAATATACTTGAGGATTTTTGGAGTATACTCTTTGTCCACTTAGATATAGATAGGTAGAATTTAGAGAAGCAAGATTATTTTTTTGAGAAAAAGTCGAGCTCGTCGTTGACGTTGACGAGCAATAGCACTTGGACGACGGGGTAGACGACGATGAGAGGTATCGTACAGGATGCCGTAATCACATGCATGGCACAAACAGTTTTTGCCAAAGTCACAGGTGAAGTGTGACATTGATTTGATGAAAACGGAATTGACAAAGTGAAAACTGATTTCAAAACAGACCTGATCCTCCTCGGCAACCATAATGCCAGGCTAATTAAGAAATGAGTTTAGCAGAAGTGGCGCGGGAAGCGGAAACTTACATTCTTCTTCCTGTGAAGCATGGTTATGCCCGAGCAGGCAAAATCGTCACTATGGATGCCAGGACATGCTTTCCTACATATGTTATAAAACCTAGAAGCTAGTGTGAGTGTGTCACAAATTTCCATTTTCCTTATATTTTACACTATTTTATATCACACTCTATCGCATACAGCGTAGACGTATTCTCATCACGGTCTCAGTTACATACTTCAACCGTGGGAACCTGTACAGTTCACATACTAGTCCACCATCAGATCTATTGATCATTAGATTAGATACCTCGGTTATACCTTGGGGATCATGGATCAATCAAGGAGATACTCCGCATCATACTCGCGTCGTATCTTGGTCACTTGACGCTTCCGCATGGGCATTAGATAGCAGGGATTATTGCCATTGGTCCAGCTCTTGATATGAGCACACACTGTCGCAGTTATTCCATTTGGACACATAGGATATAGCACATAGCATCATGTATATATAGAGGCACGACTGCAGGAAGATTCCCCAGTCTAATTCACTTCGTTAAAGACTCAGGTCACAGCTCTCTCAAGCAGTCTTGATCTATCTCTATCACTATCGATCTATTCACACCCTTTGTCTGATTATATTTTGGTGAGTAACTAGCAGAGACTGTTACAGTTCGGCAGACAGCGAGATATCTCATTTAAAAAATGATATTTAGAGCTTCAAATAATTTGCTATAGTGTAATAAAGCAAAATTGCATTGGTCATACTTGATATACATATTTGGTGTTACTGAAATAGTAAATATAGCCCCTATCTCAAAATATCCAAACAAAACCACAGTGTTCTGAGCTGCTCGCTCCTGCACCGTAATTCACGGCGCAGGCACGGGTTCAGTAATTCCAAAATGGGGTGCGTGGGCAGATAGCACGCTACGTGGCCAGGCACTCCGTGGCGAGCGCGCAATGCATGGCCTAGGCGAGCGCGGCGCGGTGGGCGTGGCGTGGGCGGCTAGGCTCGACAGGGTGCTGCGTGTGTGTAGCGGCGATGAGGCAGAGCTCCGCGAGTGCAAGGTGCTCAGTGTGAGCTGGCATAGCTTGAGCACTGCGTAAACGGACTCTGCGTGGGAGAGCGGAGCGTGGGGATGACGCCTGTGTGCGAGTGACCCTGCAGTGCACCGGGCTCAGAGCGGCGTAGGCGAGGCTGGCGAGCGCGCGACATGGCCGCCAGTGAGTGGGGGAGGCGCTGCGTGTGATGCGTGATACTGTGTGCCCGCGACGGGGGCGGTGTGATGGACGTGGGCGAGGCTGGGCACAGTGTGGATGCGGCGGACACTGCGTGAGTGGGCGCGGCGTGGCTGGTATGGGCATTACATAGGCGAGGCGGCCACTGCGTGGGCAGACAGAGGGTGTGGGTGGGCTCAGCGTGAGCGGCGTAGAGTCCGCGGCGCGCAGAGAGAGCAGGTGCTGCAGATACACCTCTGCGGGAATAGACACAGCGTGAGGGCGAGGCTGCTGCGGGGCAGACTTAGGCCTCGTGGCACAACATGGCGAGGACGAGCACAGTGTAAAGGGACCTACACGAGCGGGATGGTGAGCACATGCCGCCGGTCACACAACAACTGGCACTTACTGACACAGTGCAACATCTCCTAGGGCTCAGCCCATCGTCTTGAGTGGTAGGTGGAGTGGGGACGGCACCAGGAGAGACAACAACGATGTGGGGCGACAGGGCATGGGTGGGTGGAAGAAAGGGCGACATGGCAGTGTGCAGATGTTGGAGCGCGGTGATTCCCACGGCCCGCATTTGGCGAGCATGTGGCTGAGCCTGCCTCTCCAGCATCGCACACGCAATTACACGTCCTCTACAGCCACATACCCTTCCGTAAGTATACAGTGAGTATATAGGATACAAATCAGCATTGTTATGCAGTTGGTAGAGGGTTTGTGACCCTCCAGTCATTTCAAATATGCGAATTTGTTCAATTTTAGTCACTTCTCCTGCTACTCGCGGCTACCGAAAAAAACGAGAGATTTCCTTTTGGGGTGAGTGGTTGCAACTTCACAAAATGCCTGTGATTGCTCAATCACGAATCAAAAATGCTGCAGCTTCTAACCTGAGCTTGAGAGGATGCATATCTAAATATCACCCAGCAAAACTCAAGACATATTCTGAGTCTTATCTGTGTTATAGGCCAACCTCTGCAAGCCAATGGCATGCCTCAAAAGGAATCTCTTGTTTTTTTTGGTAGCCGCGAGTATATGCTTGCTGAAGGTCTACTATAGTCTCTGGTATGCTCATTGTAATATATCTTCTGACTTATAGACTAGTATATAGCATTGTTATTGCCATATCTATGGCCCTGAGCCATATAATTCAATGCTGCTGATCAATTCTGATAAAATTGGACTCATACTCTTATACACAAAGGTAGACATATTAAAAAGTGTCTACTGGTGTCATAGAGCTTTATATAGGTTCACTACATGTAAAAATAAAATCTGGGAGACGCAAAACCTGCCCGGAGAGCTTCCGGAGCCTGGTAGGAGGCCTTATCCAGAAACATTGAAAATTAACCAATATTTGTGAATTAACATGGCTAGAAAGACATTTGAAATAGTTCTGAGCCAGTAGAAAGTTGAAATAGATTGGTATTATGGTTTTAAAAAAGACTGTACATGGCTATTTATGATGTGGAAGCACGGAGATCGAATATATAGCGGAAAGGCAGGTGAAATCAGAGATTCAAGTGTGACTTGGTTCCAAAGTCAAGACTCGTGCACACTGATGGCCACATATTCATGGCACAGTGTAGCTTTTCTTAATATCATTAGATGTATCACAAAGAGCTATTTCTCAGTGTCCGATCTAATATTTTGACCCTGCTTCGAATACAATAAGTGAATCGACGAATCACAGAGATAACGTCCAAATCGGGCATATCGTGTGTGCTACGCTTCAATCTCGTTCTTCGCGCATTCGATTTCAAATTGGCGACTTGGAATGTATACTCAGAAATGTCTAGAATAGCTGTACATTATATAGAAATTTCAATCGAAATGCTGGGCCAACGATAGAGCAAATGATAGTGGACGGCTTGCGCTGTATTTATGCCCCCCATCGACTTTCTAGAGCGCGAGTGTGCAAGTGTGGGCGCACTTGGCACCGCGCAGCCCCGGCGCATGCTCCACGGCTCGCTCTACGCCCTCCTTGACGTGTCCTTACCTCGACCACCTCAATCACACAGTTGCCACCTCCCCCTCCCGACTTTATCTCCGCAATTGGCGTGTCTGCGCGCTCGAACGTGAGCCCATACGCTCGCGCAGCAGTCATTTTCTTGAAGTTCTTTGTAACACAGAGTCCAGGGTTCATGACCAGCGAGCGCGAGATACACGCAATGGCAGTGGCAATATCGATACACATTTTGGCGGAATGCGCCTTCACGTCGACTCGATGTTGGAGGATGCAGGCACGAGTGTTGGGGCGCTGACCTCAGACATTTTTTATCTTCCATTTATTGACGTGGGAGCGGGTATGTAGATGTCGGCGAAGTTACTGCAGTGTCACTAAGTAGCGCTTTGCAAAGTCGACACTCGACATCAACGAGTCCGGGGAGGCAGGGGCGGGCCCGATTATGGTCATTAAGCTCGGACAGCATGAAGAGTCGTACAGCTTCCACCAGAGTTTTGGGGCTATCTTGTAGAAGCGCGGGCTCTTCGAGAACAGAACCGAGGCCTGGCATCAGGTGGACCTGGAGCGTACAGAAGTAATTGTTTTTCTTGCGTATAGCAAGGTGGTGCTCTTGAAAGCTCGCAAGCTGCAAGGTTGTTGGAGAGGGCTTGCTCTTGACATTGCTTAGGAGGGATTGCTTATGTGATATGTAAGTTGATTGTTCGTGAATAAATTAATGCAAACTCACTGTAGGTCCTCGAGCTCGAGCCCGAGCATTATGAATGAAGTCGGGGTGTGGGGCTGGTTCTCACTAAGCTCATCCATGCATGCTCCTCATTTGCAAGTTGCAGCTTCACTTTGTTGACGGTAAATTCTTTTGGATATCGATTAGCATGGGCAAGGCAGCCGAACACCGAAAGGATGACATACCAGGTTTCTTTGAGTCATACCAGCAAGGCTGGGAGGGGTTGGCCTCCCACTTTGCGGGCATGACCTCCCACTCTGCAATGTGCCTGGGATGCTCCTCCTCCAAACCCTCCTCAAGACCACGAAATGCGCGCCAATAGTAAATTGACTCTGTTATGGCAAGGACAAGTTTTTTCAATAAGCTGTTGCCTGTTTTGATTCCCGTTAGTTCCCGCATTGTGACAAAGCAATAAGTTTAACATACCTGAGTCTAATATTTTTCGCCAGTTTGAGAACTCGCATATGTCATCTAAGACGTTATGGCGCGCCCCAGGACCTATCTCCTTGGTTTGCACGGCTGTGCGGCCTAAAACAGACCAACCGTGCTCGGGCGTCTCACCCTCCACTCAACCTACACCCTGGGTGAGGCACAGAGAATATCACATGTAACACTTCTGCCCATGGGCTTCGAGATGGAACTGCGGGATTTTGCCGATGAGAGCCTCCTTGGGAAACTTTGGGTGAATGGCGGCGGGTAAAGAATGGACTCTGATCCACAGATTGATGAGCCACTGACACATTATGTTGTAGGAAAGAAAGATGAGGAGGGCGTAAATCAGCCAGAGACTACAAAAGAGTATGTAGTCCATAATAGTGTATCTGCACGTACCATTAGTGCCTATATTAAATGAATAAGGCATAGAGCCTACCTTTTCCCTTTCTGGAGATCGCCGAGGCCGTTGGGTCGCCAAAGTTTGTGCCACGAGCACAAAACTCCACCAATGCTGGTAATTCGGACGGCAGTCGTGCGCTTCAGGATAGCCAGAAAGATAGAGGCAAAGCCGGCGCAGCTACTGATCTGAACGGCAATGGTGCGTACCGCGTCCTTATGAATATCATTCTTGAGATGCTCATGATACGGCACATTGTCAATAAATGTAGCCCACCCAGGGCTGAGCGTCGGATCCTTCGCATTGCTAGAGCGTGAGCAATTCTGCAGCCAAAAGCACACATCAATGCAAATTATAAGGGTGTATAGCCATCTAAAATATACCGCACTTGAGCTAAGGCCTACGCTTGGTGTGGAGAGAGACGCACCTATTTTCCATGTCGTCCTCCCAGCCGTCGGACCCGAGCCCAGCATGTCGCAAGTACCCGTCCACATATTCTTGGCACAAAGGAATGAATGATAGTAAAGGGATGTCCTTTAAGATGTATTAGAGCATTGAACGACAAGATAACACGTAGAATCAAGACTTACGGAGTTGGTGTATCTCTTGTTGGCTGGCTGCGCTGGCTCTGCTGTCTCCAGTTGAGGAATGTCCTCAGAACCCTCTTGCAGAGGAACATTGCCATCATATGGCAGAGAAGATTCCTCAGGGATGTACTCAGGAGTCTCAACAACTTTTGAGGGGCTAAGAGGCTTAGAGTGAAAGTGGGAATGGTTAGAACTGATGATTCGTTCTCTACGAATCTTACATGTTTATATACATATTGTTTTCCATATATCCATATTAGTCGATGGGCCCATATCCCATCCTGCATGCACATCCCTCTGAATGAATGGCTTCAAGCCGAGTGCTGAGCTCGTGTAGTCTCCTCCTGGCTTGGACGACAAAGTCCTCTTCCCCCCAAAGTTCATCCATCTGATCCCCATCTGATGGATACTGTAATTCTCCGCTCCAGTCGGATCCAAATATAGACGGTTCCCTAGGTTCCGGTGTCCTGGGAATATAGATTGGGGAGTCTTTCCTCGACAGTGTGGTAATGTCCGGGTGATCGGAGGTTGATAACTCCGCATCACTTTCCCCAAAGATTTCCCTATCAATGGAGCTCCGCATGGTAACCTTGTGATCAGGTGCGATGTTCCCCTTATCGCTGTCACCTGTCACTGATACTTCCGGTTCCACCGGATTAACCCATGCTCCATGTGATTCCCTATCGATGGAACTCCAGACTTCTTCCGGAGTGCTGTGGACCTGGGAGACAATGGAGTATCCATCGTAGTGGACGTACTCTGCAAAGTTACTTGCATCGCCCTGGGTGTGTACCGGAATATTCTTCAATAACAACTATTTCTTCAGGTTCAGGTGCATGCTGCCACTGGTCATGAAGACAATTTCTAGCTGCCACTGCATGTCCTGATTCAGTTGTTTGGCCTGTGGCAGGGTGATTTCTGGCCGATTGAAAATGCTCTATTGTTATGACAGTAGCTGTAACACCTGGGCTCCCCAGCCAGACCCACTATTTCAAGTGCAGTCTTCTGGTGCTCGATTGGCCAGCAGACCATAAGTTCATGGAGTTGTGCAGTGATATGAGGAACTATGGCTGTGACAACTGGTGGGTGGAGACACTGGAAGGTGTTAGTAGTCACAAGTCAAGTGAATTTTGCACCTGTGGCCAATGTGCAGCCAAATTTTTGCGAACACCAGACTGTGAATTATCATGCAAAGCACTGTAATACATATACTTTCCTACCTTTACCTACAAGCCTTTGGTTGCATATTACAACTGTTTGAGGCGATTTTGATGGATTTTCGACAATTTTCCCGATTTTCGTGATCTTGGTTGGGCATTTTGGCAAGACTGCCTGTGACCTGTGAATCATTCCAATTGGTACAGCAGTGTGCAATGCAAAATTCAGAGTAGGGTCAAAGCCAGCCTGTGCTTGAAAATCTTGCGCAATGTGACCTTGCTCGCATTGCGCGTTTTTGCCTACCTAGTCGGCAATTCCTTTCAAAAATGTGCAATGCGAAATTTGCGCAATGTGACCTTGCTCGCATTGCGCGTTTTTGCCTACCTAGTCGGCAATTCCTTTCACGAATGCGCAATGTGACGTAGGCAAGCTATAAATAAGTGCTTCCAAAATGCACACATTGATACCCAATAGAAATGTCTAACCTGCCAAACCCTGCAGCCCGCAGCCTGCAGGTTAGACATTTCTATTGGGTATCAATGTGTGCATTTTGGAAGCACTTATTTATAGCTTGCCTACGTCACATTGCGCATTCGTGAAAGGTATTGCCGACTAGGTAGGCAAAAACGCGCAATGCGAGCAAGGTCACATTGCGCAAATTTCGCATTGCACATTTTTGAAAGGAATTGCCGACTAGGTAGGCAAAAACGCGCAATGCGAGCAAGGTCACATTGCGCAAGATTTTCAAGCACAGGCTGGCTTTGACCCTACTCTGACCCTAACCGTACTTACAAAATCACCTTATAATTGCTGGGCTCAGTGACATCCCGAATTTTACAAAGGCTGCTGGCCTCATGACTACGGTAAATCCCAGATATTTCTTCCCAAAAACAATCAATCTCACATGTTCCTGAACAGACTGGAATTACTAAGAAGCCCTGGTGCCCTGCCATTGACTTCAACTTTTCCTGGTATCGTCGGACTTATTATGGTCACCCCAGCTGGCTCCAAGATCGAGAGAAGGCACGGCAGACAATTGACACCATCCTCAATGAGGGCAAACGCTTCCCGAAGAAAGACATTCAACCTGTCATTCTTCTTGCATTTGGGCTCATGCTCCGTGATATCACGGCTGTCAATCTTGTCAAAGCTGGTGGCTCGCCAGATCCTCCTTATGTTGACCAAATGGCTCTGGAGGAGGATGATATGCTTGCCATCAACGATGCACTGGCCGATTACCTAGAGTGGAGTGGGAATTCAGGAGCCGTTACCGACAAGAGGCAGAGCAAGCGCACTGCTAAAGCTGAAAGGAGTGGTTCTAACTGATTTATCATGGCTATGTTTTGAATGTATTCTACCTCGTCGTGTGCAATCCATGCTATCTTTCCTTATTTGTACATACCTTCAATGTTTGACTCAACCTAAGTTTGGATGGTTGACACCATTGATGCTGACGAAAAGGCCCCTGCAATATCATCAAAGCAGGGCACGCGGTATTATGTTCTTAGCGCATACATTGATTTCATAAGAGCCATTGTGCTATCAAAGCAAATGAGCTCATACCTTGCAATCAATGTTGTTGCCCGCGACTCCTTGCGTTGAGCCCATACATTGACGCAATGGGAGCTCACATGTCCCATGTGCGTGAAGATACAATGTGTTAAGCTAACGCACATTCAGCGAATTGGTTGGCGCAAGCTGGTTCAATGAGGGAGCTCTATCGGCCGCTACGTCTACGCCCACCCCACGTAGTCTCTAAGCCTACCTGAATGTACCACGAGGTCTATTAGCACTATTCACACCGTCACAGAGATGGCTGAATGTGCTGAATGTGCGTTACGCTCTGTGGGCCTAGATATTCAAACATAATGTAAAAGCTGTGTTAATATTTTTAGTATGGTCAATCCAGGCAAATGATTGCAGTCCTGTTGGGCAAGATATCTTGAGGCCCAAGCCACGACTATCTCCAGCTTACACCATACATGTATTTCTTATGGCTCAGATACAATGTCCACTCCCAGAGCCCCCTTAGAGCTACAGCCATGGGCCGCTTCACAATCACTGTGAGAGCGCCTACGAAGATGACATTTGACCCCCTACATTGGCAGAATGCGCCCTTGGGATGAAAGAGAACAGCTAACACGAAGAGGCA
Organism: Athelia sp. TMB; assembly: GCA_014898675.1. NCBI lineage: Eukaryota > Fungi > Basidiomycota > Agaricomycetes > Atheliales > Atheliaceae > Athelia > Athelia sp. TMB. The sequence goes on along the minus strand of JACXVL010000405.1, from coordinate 36,925 downwards.
CATGAGCTCACACGAAAACAATGTCAGGGAAGCTCTTGAGCGGGCACACGATAGAATCGTTGATTTCGCACTTGCGGCGGCACGATGGAATCGTGAGGTTTGTAGTCAACTTGTGCTCTTTCAGCGCCATATCGTCGCTGACATGGCTCCCTGGCATGACCGTGGTGAACATTAGCGGCGCAGTTCCCCGCCGGGTGGTGGAGGTTGCCGTCGAGTGGTCAGAAATGAGGCCGAGTATCACGCCGCGGTGGACGCGGCAGGTCATCGCATTTTCGATTGCGATGCCGGGGATGTTCAATACTTTCGTAAACGTTGGTTGGAACGCGAAGAAGACCTGTGCGATGCTTAGCAATATCGTGGCTCTGTGAACGGGATCAATGGCTGAACTAACTCGAGATGCGGTACAAACTCACAAGTAGCATAACTGCCCATTCCGTAGCAGATCCTTTCCAACTCGCGGTGCCCCATCACCACGGAAGAAGCTACGCACTCTTGCGCGCCAGTCGTCCCCGCCCACGCATTGCGACGCTATTCGGTACGATATCGCAAAGAAGACGAGCGTCGCGTAGGCCGTGTTGCTAACCATGACCGAGGCTATGTAGGGCTGCTCCTTTATCTCCACGCAATGCCTGGTAGGCCCGAGGTGTCCCGCGTATAGCCCAAACAGCACAGAAATGCTCGTGCCTAATACGACCAAGAACCAGAACCCGAAGAAGGCACTGACTGCCCGAGAATTGCCGTATACCGCTCGAGCTCGGATAAAGAAAAGTATGTTGTTTGTGTTCAGGGCGTTATGAGGAGCGATATCCCGTTCATCAGCATTTGGCAGTTTTTGACGGCCGCGACTGTTGAAGTTAATGTAAGGGCTTGTAGAGGGAATATATGAGCCAAGTTATTGGAAAGAGCGTACCTTGAAAGCAAGTTGAGGCAAGGCAAAAGGCCAATGTAAATATGCTATTATAGGGCGTTCAGTATAAAAGATGGTCAGGAGGCCTGGCAACTCACCGAGCACAAAAATACACAATCTTAGACATAGAAATCCCTCCTATGCGCGCTATGCGATATTCGTCAGGCATGGACATAAGCCAGTCCCAAATGAAGGCCTGTAAATGAGACGCCCGCTGCGATCAGATGGTGTGAAAGCACTACAACCCAAATTAACGCACCCCGAGACTGGCGAAGTAGATGTATGTTGCAACCTGATACACCTCCGCCTGCGCAGGAGTCAGGTACGCCATTGGGGTGTACTGGTTTGGCAACTCCATCGACGAGTTCATGGTTGCAGCAAGCAGCGGGGGGAGGGCGCGAGGTGACTCCGAAGCATAGGGCCTCAATAAGTAAGTTGGGAGGCAACACACTCATGTTTCATCTCAGATCAGGGCGACGAGGGATGAAAGCATAGTCCTCGGCTATGAACTCGGAGAGCACGCACACCCCGCCCCACGTCTGCGCGCCCACGCTCGATATGTCTTTATCCAGTGGGACATCTTGGATAGTCATCGATATGGTTAAGCGTGATGCGGGTGATGAGAAGGTGCAGCTAATGTGCCAACACACACAGCGAGGATAGACGATGCGGTGGCAAGTATCGCGCTCCACGTCTCCGCTGAGGCCGCATCGGATTCATACCCGGCTTCCTGGGCGGATGCATATTCGACGATGGAGGTGAGCCATCTTAGCGCGTAGTTCCGCTCGAAGGCTTCTCCTCGTAACGATTCTGGAGTTGAGATCGCGGCATTCGTCCGGCGAGAGCCACGCACTGTGGGTTGTAGAGAACTTGAAGCGATTGCAATGAAAGAGTTATCTGATCAGTGTCTATCGAAGGGAGCTTGCGAACCGGTGGAAGGAACAAATTCGGGGGTTGGATGTGTGAATTCATCGTGATTGGCAGTGTGTGGTGAATCTACGAGGTCCTCTAAGTTTATACAGTGGGTAGTGTCTATGCTCTTAGACGTGTTGCCAGTGACCAGTGACTCGTCGCGTCGGCGAGTAAATTACCATAATTTGAGCAGCAGCGGCGGGGTCAGCGGTGGTCATAATCAAGATGCTATCGAGGAGATTCTTTAGAAAGTGCAGACGACGTGAGCATCTTGTGCAGTTTTGCGAAAGTCGCTTGCTTAGTGATCAACGGCTAAAAGGCCCGGAACTCGGAACTGGGAGTCGGTCGTAGCAAGCGATCTCAAGTTTGCGCTGGGCCATCTTCCAACCATCCCAGATATCAGCATCAAACCACACGACACATTTCTTTTACCCAGTCATCAACCCTAGCATGGCATCTCGTTCTCAAACTCCAGTGCCTATCAGCAGCGACGACAACTATACACCTGAACTGGAAGCGGCACGGGTTAGCGCTTCCCAGGGGTCACTATACTCATCTCCAACTTCTCGCAACTCCGAACATCGACTGGCAGCCGTGGATGCCGCCATGCTTCGCCTTTATGGTGGATCCAAGACCTGTGTCATAACCCGAAGTGATATGACTGTCGAAGCAGCCCATGTGGTACGGCGAGCAACCAACGCTGAGGATGTAGTTCAATTAACTATTGGGTGACCGTCAGTAGCTAACGAAAAGTTGACCAGCTCACGCTCTACGAATACTGCTTAGGAATTGATCAATATATGCTGTATCTGGACAGTCGGAGAAACCTCGTTTTCCGTGAGCACTCCAAGCTCTATGTCTTCCTCACTGCGACCCGGCTGATGCTCGATGATCTAGTTAAGGCAGACTGGCATGGATCCTTCGATCACAAGAAATGGCTATTTCTGCCAGATGCTGCTGCCTTAGATGAAGCACATCACTATGTTACAGATGTCCTCTTTTGGAGAAAACATCCCGGGTCGATGAGAGTCCAGGACTTCTACATGAAGGTGTGCTCCTTGTTTTCTGTATTAGAATGTGATTTTTACCACATATTCTATCTGTAGTGGCCGGTTAGTGGCTCACACGACTACCGATTCATTCCCATCGCGGGCTTGGAACGAGAACCAATCACTCGCGAGAGGGTTTTATACGACTACCCATACCGTTCGTTCCCCACCATCTCCTGCCACATTACGCCTCTTTTCGCCATCATCGATGCCGGTATTAAGCTTCAAAATCACAATCTTCGTGACCTCGCTGTCAGCTACTCAGAAGATAACGAGGAGCAAGCTGAACTCGAACGCAAGTTGAATATCGTGCACAAGATATGGGCACTGTTCACGGGCGCAAAATCAGCCGCACAAAATTGGTCCAAATCGCTTAAACGACCGCGAGATGCCGATGATGCAGAAAAATCGTCGTGTTCGAGTCGGTACACCACGCGATCACTCCCCCGCACAAGCGGCGGCAACACGGACTACGGAAAGGGCTCAGCAAGACGCGGTCGCAGCGCTTCAAAAAGAAGCTCGGCAGGAGGGAGTGGAAGACAGCCAGAATCCCCAGATTCTCGAAACAAAAAGCGGAGGCGTGGCGACAGCGGCAGTGAGTCCACTCTGACAGTCAACGCGGTCCTTCGTCTGCACAAGGGTTACGAGGGCGAGCATCCCCAAAAGAGAATCAGGAGATGGTTGGCGGGCCAAGAGCGCGAGGTTTGAGGACCATGCATCTTGCTTAAATAGTTGGTGTAAGTAGTATATTCCTTCTACGACTACGTTTGTGTGTAAGGTGATGGTGTTGCGAGCTAAGACAATGTTGCTGTGTACCGCAGATTATGATATGGTGTACAGCACTCTATGGAATGGATCGGGAGTGGCATGGCGAGGTTCAAAGGGTGACGCGAGACGGAGTCGCGCGATGGAGACGCGAGACGCAAACGCAGGACAGCGACACGGGCTGGTATTGCAACATGACAGGATGGGGATTGTGGTAGATTCGAAACCGAGACACGATACACGACGCGAAACTACGCAATTTAATTGATTTGAAGTAGATGACCGATTGGCAGTGGCAGAGACGCAACAGAAAATTCAAAAAAGGACAAGGTGTCGCGAAGAGACGCGACGCGACGAAACGGGACGAGACGAGACGCGGCGAGGCAAGACACCAAATAGATGCTACAATATGCTTGGTAGGCATATAAAATTTAACTAGGTATTGGAATGTGCGATAAGTGAATAGGCCACATGACACAATGCAACGAAACACGACACGACACTGACGGAACGACTATGCACCGTAGTCGTCGGAATCAAATAGATAGAGCCTGTCAGACTCGAAAGTGTTCAGACAGCGAAAGAAAGCTTACCTCAACGAGGTCAGGCTCAGTTATCAGCCCATTCACACCGCCAGCGAAAAGGCGCACCCCGTCAGCTGTACAAGGCGTCTTTCTCAGTGCTTTGCATCGCCATACACCCCTTCATTCCCGAATCCCTGTGCTAGCTAGCATATCAAGGTCGCAACGACAAGGCGCTCATGGTCCTCACGCCGGGTACATGAAGGGATTACAAGTGATCGATTGAGCCTATTGTATGTACGACGGCTGCAATGACCCTAAGTATTGGCAGATAATACACGGCAAACGGGAAATATGCTACATCATAGTGCGTCGTGGGACTGTGATTGTAAGCAGTCCAAATTCCAAAGCAAAATCAGATCGAATGCTACTTGTCAGCGCGTCTCTAGCAAATAAGATGCGTCGATCAAAATAACCATGCCCTGGTGGCCACGAATCTGCTAAAATCTGCAGTACAGGGCCTGACTCCTGCAGATGAATGGAAATGATACTACTCAAAGATGAGCAAGTGGTTCATTGATCAGTGGGTTACAAGACTCACATATTTTCAGCACGAAACCCAGCCAAATGCGCAACCACACGATACTGATCATGCCCAACCTCTAGCCCAATAGTGAACTGTTCTTCTGCCGCCTCTCGGTCGCATAGGAAGGGCTTGGGCGAAGCGCGCAACATCTTCTCCACAATCGGCTGGCCATACAGCGGTCTCCCGGGTCTGGGGTAGATGGCGGTATTTGGTGCTAATGGTAGAGATAGCGTAGACTGGGAATGAGCCAGCAAGTTTGGAAGAGGGAGAGCTATTGTTGGTGGTTCAAGTAGGCGGTGTTGTGCTGGTTGGTGGGTCATTGTTGACACCATATTTCATGTGGGCGTGGGTGCGGACACACCTGGACACACAATTGCACGGATTGGGCACAGTATAACACAGGGGCCATTCAAGCTCTATTTGGTCCCCAAATTGAGTATCCGTGACGCGCGGTGCGCGTCAATAAAAGCATGAGACAGGAGATAGAGGTAGAACGATGTAGCAGAACAGTAGTGGAGCAGGATGAGGGAGGTAAGATGCAAGCAGGATATATAGGGATGTGTAGTAAATGTATGCGGTGTATATGTAGGGGGGTGCAAGGGATCGTAACCAAGATGCAAGGATGAAGGGCGCCACTATATGCACACTAGTAGAATTATATATATACTTGGCCGGATTAGCACGGCACAGCGAGAGCGAGAGACGACAGCAGCGACAAGGCCTGGGGACTTCATCAGTTATGCGTGTGGTGCAGAGGAAGGGAACTGACCTATAGGATGCCAGAGTCCTTCAAGGCGTTCTGAAGGATTGTCTCCTTGACGGTGGCTAACACGAGCCGGATGTTCGTGGTGTCAGTAGCCTGCGTCAGACTAGTAATCACATCAGTGAACTTCATACGGTGCGGGTAAAAGAATAGACATACTGAGGGAATACACTGAGATGCGCGCGCCGGTTAGCCTGCATGAAACGCCACAGAATGTATTTAGAGTCGGCTGGTTCGCGTATTCGCTTGCCGGCCTTGTCAAAGGTTGGCAGGTGTGCAGACCCAGTTGTTTGTATACAAAGCAAGATTATTTGCATGTAGCTGTTATTACATTCGGTTTCTCTTACTTCTGGGACTTGCGTCCCTTCCGCTGAGGTCTATCATCATTTCCCCAAGCGACTCTCCCTACTTCATGATCTCGAACCCTTCGAGGGTGCCTTCGGATTCGTATAAGACAAGGAAAACGGCGGAAAAGAGGCGATGTCTTGCGAGAAAGGCGGCCGCTTCTTTGAGATCGGCTTTTGATCACATTGTAGCGCCTGCGGAACGAATAAGTAAGGAACGAGCAGAATTTGAATGAGGCTCAAATTTATCTCAGAACAGCGGCGTTAGACTCAAGGGCCGAAATGGCGCTCTGAGCGTCCGTGTGCTGCACTTGAAAAGTGCCCTCGAGCTGTAGCGCGGTCTCGAAGTAGTTGGGCGGCGCGGTGAGGATCTCCGTGAAGTCCTCGGTCGTGATCACGGGTTTCATCGGCGAGACGAGCGTGGTGAACTGTGCTCGTGCTGCTCCGCCTGGTTCTCTAAGTGTGATAGGGTGGGTCGCGTATGGCGTTCGTGGGCGACCCAGCTCGGACCGCGTCTTCTTCGCTCTTCGTCGACCTCGTCCGCCTCCTGCTGCTCTGCTTGCTCCCCATCCTTCTCTTCGACACGTTCGAGTTGGTGGGCAGTGACAGCGCAGATGCTACGAGGTTCGTCATCGTCTTAGTTGGCGAATTCGTCGTCCTCTTCGTCCGACGATTCCTCGGCGCCGTCTACTAGCAATCTCAGCAGGACTGCCTATACCCTCGAGTGCCCATACTTGGTCGACGTGGGTGGCGAGCGAGGATTGAGAATATTGTAGTTGCGTTTGGAGCTCTCTGAGGACGAAGGTTCCGGTGATGCTGCCTGGGTGGGAGGATGAACAAGTGGGAGCGCTTGAGGATATGAAGGAGTATAGGGGGCTGAGAGTTAGGTTAGATGGGGAAGTATATGGCAAGGGTAAAGACATACCAGCAAACCTCTGAGGTGCCGGTCGTGTATGCACGCAGAAATCATGCTAATGATGAAAGCTGATCGTCGAACTTCGCGAGCGTATCGCCGAAGTTGGGGTAAACAGATCATTGATACTGCCATTCATCGATTTGAGTCGTAGACACAGACTAAAGTGATAGGGGAATTCGGCGGTTGTTTGCGGCGTGAGCGTACACTCCAACTTCCCACTGCACGCCAATACGATTGCGTACGCGGGTATGGTGAGACAAGAGCGCTCGTCGTCGCCATTGCCCGCGTAGACTGAGGTATTGAGGTGGGGGTAGTCGAGCATGGGCGTACCGAGTGCGTGGATGTAGGGCCGCTGGGCGATGGCCGCGCATGCTTCCAGAGCGCGTGCGCACGTGCACGGAATCCAATCAAATGCATCTCCCGCACGCTGCGTCAACGCTGGGGGGGGGACAACATCCAACTTGCGAAGGTGGTGATAGGCGAGTGGGTTACGGCCCTGCACGATATCCAAACGTTGCACACGTTCGATGGAACAGACGGTCACAGAAGATTGACATAAGTGGCAAACGTCGATCCGTACCCTCCACGTGTTGTAGAGGTACACCGTTGGCTGGTGAAGAGCTGGGGAGCCGCGGGGCGTTGATTGGCAGTGCCGCGGCGCCATGTATCGATGACCCTGCGCATGATAGTAGTCAGTAGATAGGTATAAAAACATCGACTGACCTGTGAACTGACATGCAGTATCAGGGTGCTGTGCTGATAGGGAGCGTGGAGGCCATGGTTAGACAGAGATAATAGAATAGGGCAAGAGACGCACTAGGGAACCGGCAAACGTTCCTGCCTATCCTTCGTCTTTTCATGCTCCACAGGGTCGTCGTTGAAAGGCCGCGAGTGTCAAAGCGGGCGAGCGTGGACGAAGGAGAGATAGGATGGGAAGGACGGGTTGACGGGGAGAGGCAAGATGATGACTTTGCCGTTTTAGGGAATTGAGCTCTTTCAGTGTACGTCCACCAACCTCTCGTACTTCAACAGCGATAAATATACTCAAGATTTCACTTAGATCACTTACGTTGGGCTCCTTTCACTTAGGTTCAGTTCTGGATGAAATTTTCTTGATTGCATATGACAGGTAAGCGAGCGCTGCTGGATGGTTAGGGTGCGAGCCTGCGACGGTCTCCCAGTAAAGTAGTGTCGTATATGGGTATGGGAATCAATCAGTATCAATGTCAATTGCCCTGTATATCTCGCGCGCAGGACATGTATGCGCATCTGAAGTGTCTCCTAGATAGCTTCAACAAGAATCCTGATTGTTGTATCATAAATAACAGCCATAGACATGCATATATACAAGTGCGCGAGGTAAGACTATAGACAAAATGAGCGACTAGAGTGAATTAGAGACATCGAAGAGATGAAGGCCAAAGGGTAATTACGATAATGCGAAATGAAAAAGAGGGACAAAGCGGCGAGCATATATGTAAATTACGAAGGCTAAGCCCGATCCGTACACTGTCATGAACAGTTGGTTTGTCTGCAAGGAATACCATATCAACCACGCTGCAGCACCGAGACCAGGTAGAAAGAAGCGCGTCACTCTGGCTTCACTCGCCAGAGGACCACAGCTGTCGCAACGCATAAGATCAGCACGCCGGCAGAAGCTCTTGGGTGGGACATGTACTGCACGAAGAATTTATGTTAGACGCGCCGAGGGTAGGCGGGAAAAAGCCGGACGTACCAAACCTTGATCTATGTTGTGCTTGACGACGTGCCCATTCCCATCCAAGTCGGCATGGCCAATGGCGAACGACGATGGAGACTCTGGACTCTGGGATGGACTCGGTATCCACACCAGCTATCCACGCAGCCTTTGACGTGATGGGAGCCCGATGAACGGATGACTCGGGAGTCTCCAGTTGCTTCAGCGCCGCGGCGTCGTCCTTGCCGTGCTCCGAGTCGATAGACCCCTGTCGTATGGGCTCGCAGTCACTGGAATCGTCGGGGAGTGAAGGAGTATATGGCCGTGTTGGTTCGTCGTGCTCCTCTACTGCGATCGGCTCAGCGTCGTGGGAGTGCGAGCGTCCTCGCATGTTGGAGTTTGTGCGTTTTCGGCGATGTCGCGGGCGGTCAGAGTCCGCGCTGAGACTTCGTGGACTGGGCGGGGCGACCAGGCCGCCGCTGTGCTGAAAACCCTTAGGCCCGTCGCCGCCGATGAGCCCAAACCCCGAAGTCGTCCCTTGCTGACGCTGAAGTAATGCTAATGTGGCAAGCCCGGCGTCGAACTTCGTGGCCGTGCTGCCCAGGTTGGACTCGACGGACTTGACCTTGGATTCCCACTCCTCTCGTGCCGAAGCCAGACGCTCCCGCTCCGTGGCCCACTCCTCGCGCACCGATGACCACTGACCTTCCACGGTCTTCTTCCACTCGGCGAGCATTTGGGTCAAGGACTCTGACGCAGGCAGCAGTGGTGGCGGTGGTGGAAGTGCTTCGACGACAGGGGGAGGTGCTTGCTGAGAGTTCTTGACGAGGGTCTCTAGAGTGGTGACATTCGATGGCAGAGCTGAGATAGTGCTCTGGGCAGTGGTGTGCTACGCTTGAAGGAAGCTTGAGAGCTCGAGAGCGGTGTCGAGCTGGTTGGACAGCGTAGTGAGGTGCTCCGTCAGGTCCTCGATCATCATCGTGGGCTTCGTCGGCGAGACGGAGCGTGGTTGACTGCTCGCGATGCTCCTCGTCCTCCGAATGCGGAATGCCAATGTGGTGGGTTCTGGCGTTCACGGGCGACCCAGCTCGGACCGCCGTCTTCTTCGCTCTTCATCGATCTCGTCCGCCTCCTGCTGCTGCTCAGCTTGCTCCTCATCCTCCTCCTCGACGTGTTCGCTCGTGCGGGAAGACAGTGCATATTCTGCGAGCATCGTCGTCGTCGTCAGCGGCGGCGAACTCCTCCTCCTTCAACGATCCCCTGGGAAAGATACCTCGCGCTTGACAGCCTCATGCCAGGCGAACATGCCCTCGAGTGCCGATTCTTTGTCGACGTGGCTAGCGGGCGAGGGTTGAATGTCGCGTAGTTGCGTTCGGAGCTCGCTGAGCGCAGGCAGGTTCTGGCAAGGATGCTTGCGTGGGGGGAGGGCAAACTGGAGGCGGAGCTTGATGGTATAGAGAGAGATTGGGAGGCTGAAGGACATGTTAGACGGTGGAGATGAATCAGGACCAAAACGAACCTGTGAACCGCCGAGGGTGCCGTGTATGTCTCCAGCTGCTTCAGCGCCGCGCCGTCGTGCCTGCTTTGCCCCGAGTGGATCGAATCCTGGGGTATGCGCTCAAAGTCATTAGAGCCGTCGGGGAGGGAGCGGGTACATGGTTGCGTAGGTTCTGCGGGCTCCTCTACTGCGATGGGTTCAATGTCGGGGGACTGCAGCGGGCGCGCGCAAAGCTCCAGGGATTGAGTCAAGGGGGGTTCAAATAAACGTGCGCCAACGTCAAACCGTCGACGCGTTCGAGCTTGCGCGGAGATCATAAAGGGGACCTCGTGTGTAATCGATATCGTGCTTGTTGAACGCGCCTTCCGTGCTTTGTCAATGTAGCTGGCGAGCGAGAGTTAGGCGTCACGAGCGAAATCTAGATACGTTCAGCGACGTAGGGGGAGCGATGCGTTTGGCGATGATGCCTGCGTGGGAGGGCGGAAAGGGCGGAGAGCGAGGGATGGGAGATGAGTGAAATGCTGGATGATATAAAGCGGGAAAGAATCTACGAGAATGAGCGTCGAGACGACACTGAAAAGGACAAGGAGACGTACCGTGTACAGGCAGTGTGATTGCCCAATCGTTGGGAGGCCAACGTCCTGAACTTGGAGAGAGAACAGTCGCAAAAGCACTCGCTGCGAACGAGGTGAGGTAACGGGAGGTAGGAAAAACTGGATGACAAGAAGTAGATTAGCGTGTGACAAGTGTAAATAGGAGACCAGTGCGCACCTGTAGTTGAACGACTGCGCGAGTTTCCTGGGATATCGTGGGCACGTAGGCCGAGAATCAGCGCTTCGTGCGCGCTGCTTTCCTCTCCAGTTCCTGCAAGCGAACTTCGACACTCAAATGCCCGGGTTTAGGCGACGTGTCTGGCGATAATAGAGTGGAGGGGAAGAGACGATGTCGATGTCGATGATCGCCGGATGTGGCTTCGCCATTTTTGGCAAGTCACGTCCCCCAGCGTCTTTCCTTCTGGGCCACTTCCTTCTTCATGCTCTCCTGGCTGTCTCGTAACTCGCGTCAGTGGTCTTACTGCTTCTGGCTCTAGCTGGGTTACTAGGTGAGTAATATTGTGTCAAAATTGCACAAATTGTTGTGGTCGATCGCTTGCGGCGAGCGATACACCATGCCATCCTCGCGTTAGATATGGGCATGCCCATCGAGCAGTCGATTTGTTGATTATATTGCGTATGCATGCTGGGGGCGTATGCTGCATGACGAACGGCCCTACTCACACAGGATTCTCGATCGCGGACTATCCGATGAACCTCGAGCGGCTGTGGGTCTGGCCTTCAGGTTCAGAGAAGAATGTCGTTTTGGGTGTATGGAGTTATGGCGAAATGTTGGAATAGAAGGTGCGTTGACTAGACTGAAATCCATAGCATATTAATCTAACATGTAGGAAACTATGGCTGCGTTCACTGATCACCCGGCGGGCTGGAATGCGAGCGCCGAGGGGACAGGCCGAAAACGGACGAGGACATGCCTGCGTTCACGCTCGCGCTTCAAGACATCTAGAGCATCATTTGAGACGTTTCAGGCCCCTCTTATTTGCCCGAGTCAGAACATAAGCAACGCGCTTACTCTGGCACGGGTCATCAAGTTTTGAGGTACGTGTATGCACTCGGGACAGCTTTGTGAAATGGGCCTAGCACTAATCCCTACGTCTAAAGCACAACCCGGGACTCGCCGATGGACTAGGTAATGGACGGAATCATGGCGGGAGATCATTGCGCTACGGCGGCAGACACGTTGCAGGATCGCGGTAGGAAGCCGGTTTAGGACAATTCTGCGGGAGAACGAGCTAAGGGTCGGCTGGGGGGCGGAAAAAGTTGTGTGAAGTGCATTCCAAGTACGGGGAGAATCAGTTTTGAAAGTAAACGATGCGTGAGTGGTGTTATGACTCAGGCGACGCAAGACAATTAACCTGTTATCGCAGACGAGCAGTCTCTGAGTTCCGCTGCATGTGGTGGACGCCGAATTGGGGCTCGTTTCAGTTGCAAGGGATGGCGCCGCGGGAAATGAGCGGGAGGCATTGAGCGGGGACGAGCCGGATTGGCGGAGCTGCTCGAGCTGCGAGAATCCCGCATCTGATTTGTCTTTCAGAAGCCCCGTCTCTTTCTCTCCGTAGATTCCACCTGATGGAAATTTATTATGCGTTGTTCACTCATCTACCCTATATGGCAATACTAGTTCTGCATTTAAGACACGCTTTGGGGCGATGCGAATCGATTCTCATCCGCGGCACATCCATAACACCTGCCTGATCCAGAATCAAGCCCCAGCCCGCCCGCAATCCTGCCGGCTCGCCTCCAAGCGCATTATGCAAAATGGCACCCGCATTATGCATAATGGCCACATGGTACCCTAGCACGGATTACGCAAAACGCATGTGATGGTTATCAGCGGGTATAATGGATAATTCTAATGGGAGAGGGTGTCTCGATGCTGTAGCTGTAAGTACGGCGTCAGTCGCGCACCCAGCAATAAGGCAGTGAAATCGCGCACCTATTGAAGCTCACTCCCTTGAACTCTTCAAAAACTTCGCTTTGAAACTGCTGTCCCAGCTCGACGTCTCCACCCACCCGCGCGCATCAGGGTTCAGCTACGCGGGTTTCAATCCCAGTCTGAGTTCCGTCTCCTCCAAGATATCCGCGTGCCGGGAACTGAGCACTGTGCTGATGTCTTCAAGCTGTGCATCATATTCATAATCATAGATTTCTTCGTCTTCCTCTCTGCCGTCAGCGGGCGGGCGAGGCACATGGGCGTACGTGTCGACGATCTCCTGCAGGTACGCGTCCGAATGTGAGAAGGGAAAGTCGGACGTGAACAGCGTGAAGCTGTTCGCGTAGGCGCGGAAGTGCTTGAGCACCGAGCGCAAGGAGTGCCGGAGCTCGTCATGGTTGCTGTAGTTGGTGGTAGGGTCACTTGAGGAGTGTCATACCAAGTGAAAGTGGGCCAATTTTTCGACCAACAGCCAGCTAACGCTGGATGACGAAACAGACGAGATTTGTGATGCAGATGGAATTATAAGAGGGTGACGCAAGCCTGAATCCATGTATCGCCACAGTTCTTTGTCGACGCGTCGACGCGTCGGCGCGTCGGACTCGGATGCTTAAGCATTTGGTTGCTGCTTCAACCACAGCTCAATTGCTGACTTCTGGCGCTTACACTTTGCTTTCTCTCTCCCTGATGCCAGAACTACCGGAATGCAAAGGCTGGAAGTATCGTCTTATGAAGTGGAGGCGAGAGAGGCAGAAAAAAAGCAAATCCACAACAGGTGATGTGACACATCACTTCGAGAGTTTTTGTGCAAATGACCGCGAAAACTGATATGGTATGTTTGATAGGCTATATCCAAATATTCCCTAGATGCTTCGCAACAGGCACTCCAGAAAAGCCCTACACAACATGCACCACTGATCGAACTAAGTACAGTGAGGTGACAGAACCAATCCCCGACAACTATGAGCCCAACAAGTGGGATGTTTCTCGAGCGCAATCCCTGGAGGACATCGAATATCTATTGCGTCCTCACCATGCAGGCGAGGTTCATGTAGCATCACGTGGCAAGCAACTTGTGATTGCTGCTGGTCATGTACGCTTAGTTTCCTTGTTTACATTGGTTCTGATCTCACAAACATGATTTTAAGCATGCTATGGTCATCAGATTTGGGCTAGAAGCCAATGTCATCAAGTTTACCAGGAAGGATTTCGATGAAATCACGTCTGTATGCATTCCCGGACCCAACAAGAATCCGGCCAAGGCTCAAAAGCTTCGGCGATTTGCCATACCGGATCATCTGTGCTCCGCGTACAGCAGCACTGGCACCCGCTCACTCACCATCTTTGCAGCTGTTGTCTGCGAGGACGATGTGTGGGCAGTTCTGGACTTTGGCCGCTTAGTTCAACTCCATATTATCAGTCGTGACGATGTTTGGACCGAAACTGACTTGCAGGTTAATTCCGAGGTGAGCCCCTTCATATGTATGGCTGGACACGCTTCTGATACATCACCTTCGAGACTTGGAACTCCATTTGGACTTGTTATCCCGACTATGGCCCAGATTGGATCGATGAGACAGCCAAATCCCTCGAACAGGTTGATATCTGGCGGTCTGAGGTCCTCAATGGAATTGGTCACAAGAAGGCTATTGTCGACGTTCTGGCGGACAACAAAATGGCTTTCAATGGCCTTGGCCGCCATCTTGCAAACGATCTTCTTCACGAGCTGGCCATATTCCCTGGGACTCCAGCACTTGCTCTCTGTGAAAACGAAGACGAATACCAAGCGTTTCGCCGAGGGATACACCCCTATCTATCCCAGTTCGCAAGCGAGGAGTTCCTGCAAAAAACCTCTACAGAGGTCAACTCCACTAACTATCTTGACTTCAACACTACTTCCAACCGCTACTATCTAGGCTCATTTTTAAAAGTTTATCGTCGGGAAATGGTCCGAGTACCAGCTAAGCTTTACAACAAACTCAAGTCTAATGGTTTATTAGATGAAAATCACACCATTTGTACGTGAACATCTCTGCAGTTCTACGCTATGCTGAAAACTGACTTCTTTTGCTTACATTAGCGCATCCTTATACACTAAAAGATAAATCTGAGCTCTGTCCGTCAGGCACTTACAAGATTTTGCCAGTCTATCAGTATCTCAAGCCTCTCGAGGCATACAGTGTTATTACCGCGAAGTGTCCTGATGACAAGCACTGGATTACGGGTCCAAGGGTAGGCACTCTTCAGATCTTCCTCGCTATTGAGCTGATCAGCGTATAGGGATTAGCCACTGATGTCAGGCATGAAGGTTACAAGACCTGTATCGGACTTGCAGACTTCCGCGAATACAAGTGGAATCAGCTCGATCCCGCACGCGCCCTCAATGAGATAACTTTCAAACGTGGTCGCAAAGTCAAGGTACAAAATATCATTCATTTTCTCCCATCGCCCTCGCCTTATTTTTGCTTAGGAGCGAACTGGACTCCCAGGAAGACCACGGGCACCCTTAACAAAGCAACGTCTTCAGAAGATGGCGAAGCCCAAAGAGCAGATAGTCGTAAGCAAGGTGAAAATGGAAGTGAAAGAAAACGGCCTTGCTCTGCCAACGTCTCCGCCTCGAAAGAGAACACGAAGTCAGACATCTCATGGTAAGCACATATTTATTTATAATAAACCTTTCACTCACTTCCGTGTTAGCCAATGTTGTCGCATCTATCGCCAACTCAGAAACCTCCCACAAAAAGCGTAAGACCTAACCCGGAGGCATCCGGTCGGAACGGCTCCAACACACGAGATGTCGCATCCCTATATACAGTTTTTTGCTACTCAAGTATAGCTGGAAATAATAATTTCATATGTTTCGTACCATAATTGTACATTGGCAGAATTTCAGCGGGCAGAGATGAGTGGAAGTCATCGATAAAACTATATGAAGCTGGGCAGAGAGCTTCGACCACAGGCCTTAGGTAATGATGTCAGTGGTAACTTGCAAACGCGAAGATCAGAATGTACCTTGCCAGCCTTGTCACGACTGATGAAGTAAGGCACTCGAATGTGCCTTGAGGAGACCCGGGGAATACGAGCGCCCACTTGATCTGGTACCCGTGCTTGGGAGAGAGCTTCGCAGGCGAGATGAGACCACAGGCCTGAGGTAATGACATCAGTTGGTAAGTTGCAAACGAGACGATTTGAACACACCTTGCCAGCCTTGTCGCGACTGATGAAGTACATACAATGTTGGCAGTCCGCCATGGCCTGAGCTTCGTCGTATGCACCTGCGTGCCCTCCCTCAAGTCCTGCCAAGCAAGCATATGCTTGTCGATCTACGCCCTCAGCTCTGCTGACACTTCGCTGATGATCTGAAACGTCATGCCATCGCGCCCCGCTGCGCGCACCTTGTGCTGGACAGTCTTGTTGCTGTACGTGCGCGGGTGGTCGGGATGATTGGGCAGGCGCATATCGTCCTGGCTCGCGACAGTCTTCTCGTTGTATCCAACAACGCGATCCATATGAGGCAGAGTCACGTCATTGTGGATGTGAATGCCCGCAGCAGGCACCGCATCCAGGAAGCTCCTCGGGTCCCTCGGGAACAGGCTCAGAACAGCATGACAAGCCGCTCGAGCCCGATTCCGTGCAGGGGCATGCCCCACCTGAAGGCGTTGATGTAATCCTCCATCTCAGCAGGGTTGATGCCGGCGGCCTCCACGCGCTTCTCGATCTCCTTCACCCAGTGGAGACGCTGACCCCCGGAGAGGATCTCCTCGCCACGCAGAAAGAGGTCGAGGGAGTTGGAGAGTATCGGGTTCTCGGGGTCGAGCATCTTGTAGAAGGGGCGCACTTCGGCAGGGAACTTGTCTGCACAAGGGACGTATCAGTGCTAAGGTCAAAGAAAGAGGGAAAGCAGCGCGTACCGAGGATGTAGTAGTCCGTGTTGAACTTCTCCTTGACGAGTTGTCCCCACCTAACCTCTCTGGGGCGACTGAGATCTTAGTAGTCGTCAATCTCCTCGCCGTCCTCCTCTGTCCAGCCACTCTCCTTCAGCAGCTTGATACCTCCGGGAAACGGCAAGATGACGGTCTCGTCCGGGAACACAAGGTCATTGTGCGGGAACTGGCGCTTGACGCGCTCTATCTCCTCGGCGTTCTTGGTCTGCAACGAGCGGAAGATGTGCTTGAGCATGCTGTCGATGATGTCGCGTGCCTCGAGGTACGAATGCTCAATGGCCATCTCCATATCGAGTCCCGTGAACTCAATCATGTGCCGGTGCATGTTCGAGTTCTCCACGCGAAAGACTGTATGCAATCATCAGTACGAATCCTGCGCAGATTGAAAAGCACATACCTGACCCATTCTCGTACACACACTCAAAGTCGGTGATGATACACGTCTCCTTCGCGAGCTGTGGGCTCTGCGCGAGGAACGCCGCGCGCTGGATGTAGTCCACTTTGAACACGCTGCTCCCGCTCTCCGTCGTCGCGGGCTGCAGCTTCGCCATGTGGATCTCGACGAACGAGGAATTCACGCATGTAGCAGCACACTCGCGACTGGATGGAAGATCGCCTGGTTCGTCGGCGTGCGCAGGTCCATCGCGCGGTGCCGCAGGCGCGATTGCAGGGAGATGCCGCCGATGCCGCCGGTGTTGGTGAGCGCCTCGTTGTCCTAGTCCATGGCGTCGATGGGGTGCGCAGCGTCGGCAACGGTCCAGGCGGGCGATGAGGTCACTTCAGAGAGGACGTGCAGCTAAGTCGGGACTCGGAACTGCTTCAAGCTGGACGACAGGGACTGATGCCGAGCACACCTAGAGATGAGTCACATCTCTATACACATTTCTTATCTACTCAACTGTAGCTAGAAAAAATGATTTGGGATGTTTCATACTATCATTACACAATGCCCAAATTTCAGCCAGCAGGGAGCAGTGGAAAGGATAGATAAAACTGTCTGAAGCTGAGCGGACTCGGTTTCGGAGGAAGTGATGGCGCCACTGTAGCCGTGCCACATTCTCCTGGAATTCATTTTGTGCTAATTACGCCTCTTGCTCTGTCCTCCTCTTACCTCGCCGTGCATTTTCTCTGTTCTAGCATCTACCTTTGCAACACGCCACGGCACTTGCCTGTCATGAGCTGCGTTTTTCGCTTTCCCTCACTCTCGTTTGCAAAGCCGAAGACAAGATCTATCACTTAGTGCCTTATAATCTCTATGCGCCCTTCGTTGATCGTTTTCTCTAATTCATTGCTTCCGATGCACAACAGATACTGGACGCGTTCACTGCGTTCAGCGCATATATTCTTGACCCATCACACTCCTTCCCAGGTTATCAGATATCGTTTTATGAATTCCTAGCCGCAACCTAAAGATTATGAACAACCGCGAATATCATAGTCGTTATCTCGAGGCAGCACTGGAAAGCATTCGCAGCAGTGCGCAAATTTTCTCGCTCAAATTCAATTTGACTTCAAGGGTCTCTAGGAGTTACACTGCAAATCTACTCGCATCTCGAATCGCCGATGTCGAAAATCAGTTCGTAGTTGACTGCTCTGGGCCTTGATGGTCCAGAAAACACGCGCCGCATCAGATGATCTCGATGAGTGTTATGTTTGAATCTTGCGTAGAAAAAGCTTCTAAAGTCTCGGTACACTAAACCTATGCTACATATGTGGCGAGCCGCGACATCTCTCCCTCCACCCGTTTCCGCTGTTTCTTCTTTCTGCTAAAATACTAAAGAGCTATACCACCGACAAAAGTAGTGGTGGTCGGGCTGAGCTATATCAGCGCCCACAGAATCCCTATACGTATAAGATCACCTCACGTTGTCGCCGGAACAGCAGTGCTAAATCAGACAGGCGCAAGGCATTGCCACGAAGTTGCGTGTGTGGACAGACACGCCTCGAGTAGAATGAAAGAGCCGTGAAGTATCAGAGGAAATTTCTCAGATCCGTAGCTTCGTTCTTCGTGCCGCAATGAGCTAGAAAAGAACACGCATCTTCTACTAGTAGATAAACAGGAGATGCTATGGAGAAATTTGAACTGTGGTGATCTGTGTTTGCCTATAGAAGACACGTCAACATCGAGAAACAAGGGCACGAGGGAAAGAAGTATAGAAAGCGGGGAGCGAAAATGTAACGTAGCGAGATGAAGGGGTTAACGAAGAAAGCGGAGGATACACGCGCACCGAGCCTGAGTAACCTAATGCGCTTATATCGTGTTCATCCCCTGGATAATCAGTACATCCCTTTCGGCAGTGCTCGTCGCAATCTCTCCAAGTATCATGTGGCGTGTTTCATTCCCGAGCCCTCCAAGTACACAGGCGGACACAGATGGATTGAAGTTTCGAAACAAATCGGGGTCGGAAACGGGTTGTAGCAATAAAGATGCGCGAGGAGAAGTCATTGCTGGCGCTGAAGAGTAGACGTAGCGGTATTTCGAATAGTAAGAATGACTGAGATCACGCGCCGTCAGATAATGCACATTTGAAAGCGAGAACACAATGAAATGCAGCATTACACCCAAGATGACAAGATAGCGATATTACAAGCGGCCGTGTATAGTACTGTAGGCTAGATAACTTCCCATCAAAGTTAGTATCAAGCATGCAAACGCAAAAGGATGAGGACAAACCTCTATGGTTTGCGTTAGACATTCGTGCACAGGTAACCCTTCAGAACGAAATCAGTTGCCGTGAAGAACGGGGGGAGGCAAAACGTACCTCGTAACATAATAACCACACTCCAAAACAACCAAAATAGATAACGGGTATACCGAGACATCCACTCAAACCCTACGCCTCGTCCCACGCACCCCATCTCTGCCGCCACGCACAGTCAGCACAGATCGCAACCAAAACAACGAACACGCACCTCAGGCGCATGCCACCACGCGTAGTTGTGGTACGCCACCTGCGCGGGCGGCGCGCGCACACACTGGATCTGCGTGTCCTCGCCGGGCGCGGGGAGCGGGCGGTACGCGACGTGCGCGGGGTGCGCGGTGCCGGGGAGGCGCCCGCCGTCCTGGCGCACTTCGGCGTAGTTGTGACCGGAGTAGGTTACGCTGGGAAGGCGTTAGCATGAGGCGAAGGAGAAGAAAGAACGAGATGGAAGAATGGGCGGAATATGTGGGCAGCGGCGAAGGCAGGAAAGGGGGAAGAGCGGGGCGAGAAAGGGGGTCTAGAGACTCGGACGAAACACGCACCTCGCCCTGGGCACGACCATCACCCGCCCCATCCCGCGCTTCCACAGGTCCACCGGGACCAAAAAGCACTCGCTCTGGCGCTCCGTCACCGTGCTCGCGTCGTTCCGCGCCGTCCTGAACCGCACCACCCCCCGTCCTGTCCCCCGCGTGTCGCCCTCCTCTTCGCCCTCTTTCCTTGCCTGGGTGAACGCACGTGGGCATGACGACGGCGCCGTTCCAGCAGCTGAACACCTGGAAGGGCGCGAGCTGGTCGAGCGCCGCGCGCGCAGGTGGGTTGGCGGGGAACGGCTGTGGGACGGGGCTCGGGTCTGGAGGCGGGTCGCCGAAGTATGTGAGCAGGTCGGGCAGCGCGTAGGACGGGCTGTGAACTGCGTCAGCGTCTGAGCAAGTAGAAATGGTGGTAGAGGCAAGAAGGCAGTGGGTGTTAAGGCGGATAAGGGACACGATACGGAACCGAAGCGGCCCCGCGCACGTTGATCTTCACGATCACGCGCTATGATGAAGTGCAATCAAGGGAACGCGACGTACCTCCCGCTCATGGTGCGCAGGACCCAGTGATCGTAAATGACGTGGTTGCCTCAGTCGAGCGCGCACGTCATGTCGGCGTGCTGTGCGTCGTGTTCATATAGGATCTGGCAAAGCATGTCAGTTCATGATCGGGATGTGATAGGCTACGTGCTCACCTCGAGAATGTCTGCGGCGCAGAATATGATGTCGTTCAGGAAGAGCACGCGCTCAAAGCGCTCGATGCCTGCAGACTGTTCCAGGAGGCGCTGCGGGTGTGCTTCCAGTCGCCCATCGCGTCGAGCAGAGTCAAAGCAAACGTTTCGTTCCACAGCAAAGCAAAATTGTTAGTTTCTGCAAGCAGGCGGCCGAACAAGTCCTGAGCGATAACAGAAGCGCAGCGACCGATGCGACTGAAGAGAGTGAGCTACATCGAGGCAAAATACATGTTGCAATTGCACCTTGAAACATGGTCGAGGAGAGACAGAAGGCCACAGTAGGCCTAGGAAGCAAGTCAAGGTATTAGATGGCGTGAACGTAGATGTTGCTGGGTGGAGATGCGCGTACCCCTAGCGTCACGAGGTATATGCCGGTCGAGAGTTGCAAACTCTCCCCCTGCGATGGATTTAGGAATGGGGGTGGAATGGAGGCATTTGGCGTCAAGCCCTGTGATGCTATTGAGGAGTTCATGGGGGCGGCTTGCGTGAGGGTGGGAGAGGAGGAACAGCAAGAGCAGCCATTCGCAGTTGATATTAATATTGGCTCAGAATGAGTATGTAGTGAAACCAAGCGAGATGATGATTGGTTCCACGAGGTCGGCGGGAAGCATTTTCGAAGGCTTTTGATGGTGAGAGACGTCCCACGCGTGTGGTGGAGACAATGCTGCTCGCTCGCCTGCCTTGGCGCTTTCGTCGTTGGATATGTACAAATGAAGGTTCGAAAGAAGATGCACTAGCGGGACCTACATGGACATAGGCAGCTCAGCGATCATCAATCGGCAGCGGAAGCTGAAAGACGAATGCCTGCCCTAAGTCAAAGTTCATCTGGAGCGGCCCGACAATGGCCCGAGCGGTGAGCATCACTGTCGCCCTATGCATCATATCTCTAGCCTATCGCAATTATGCGTTGTACTGCTACTTACCATCTCTCGTCCTTCGTTCTCAAAAATTTCCTGCTTGGTCTTTTATGTGAGTAGAGGGTATGTGGTCCACTAAGTATCAGCACCAGTCGCGCTTTTGGCCCCGTCCCCCAGTTCCGGGCCGACACGAGGCTAGTGCACTGGTACTTGTCCACAACGCCCATCATGTCTGTCCTGCCTCGCTTTGTTCTGTGAAATTGGATTACTCTGCCACAGATAGACTCTTGCACCAAGATTTTAAACTTAGAGGACCTCATAGATTCACCAATCCCAGCCCCTCGCGATGAACTCACACATCCAACCCCCGACTTCATTCCTTCCACTGGCTCGCAAGCTCTCTTCGGTCGGCACTGATGAGATCTCTATCTTATTGCGATCTCTTCAAGCTCACTACAGCCCCCCAGTGCGTGGCTTTCACCGGACGAATGCCGCGATCTCGTCCGAAACTCTAGAATCATTATGAGGAGACGCCTTCGAGCGGAACTACGCGCTCAGATGGCTCACCTCCGTCGTCGAATATGCGTCCGCTCAGGAGGCCGAGTATGAATCCGATGCGACCACATCCGAGACGTGGAGCGCGATACTGGCCTCCGCATCGTCTATCCTCGCGGTGTGGGCTGGCACATCAGCGGCAGGCATGTTAAGCCGCACGTTCACCTTCCCATCACTTACATCACTCTCGGCCATATCTGTGACTCTACAAGATGTCCCACTGGATAACGAGCTATCAAGCGCGGGCGCGCAGACGTGGGGCGGAGCGTGCGTGCTCTCCAAGCTCATAGCCGAGGACCCCAACGCTTTCATACCTTCCAAACCTCCCGGTCTGCGCATTCTCGAGCTGGGTGCGGGCATGGGGCTCGTCAGCATAACACTCGCGAAGGTCCTCGACTTGGATACACACCGAAACATCAAGCTGACCGCCACCGACTTCTATCCCGCCGTGCTCGCCCATCTACGACACAATATCGCAGCTAACGACGTGTCTGCGGAAACACACTTCCTAGATTGGGAGCCGCTCATGCCCAACTGTGCGGCGGGTCAAGACGAGGAGTGGCGAGGGGAGCAGTTTGGCGTTATCGTTGGCGCAGACCTTGTCTACGAGCCCATGCACGCGCGATAACCAAGTGAGCCTCTCCTTCGTCGGCGTCCCCGGTGCGCTACTCGCAGGGTGGATGGTCGAGCTGCCCGTTCTCGAGCGGCGCGCTGCGCGCTCGCCATCTCTACCATCCTCACGGGCATCTCCACCCTCGACGAGCGCTGCGCTGCGCGGATGGCACTGCGAGGCAGCGTTGCTCGTAATGTACGGTGTGCTACACGCACTGAGCCTCGAGGTATTTTCCGCGCGCGACTGCGAGACGGGCAACGCGCTTGTCGGCCTAATCTCGCTGTTCGCGAACCTCGCGACATCTGTGACGATCTTCATCTCGTGCGCTACCTTCCTCGTCGCGCTGCTGCTCGACCTCGCCACTTGTGTGATGCGTCCAAGCGTCAGATCGTGAAATGTGTGCTCGTTGCTCTATATCGCAGTGCGCGTTGGTCGGATGCCCATCAAGTCAATGCTGAGTGGATGAAAATACCGAGGGAGCTCTTGGGTATCGCGGAGTTCAAAGACGATTGATCAACAGGACGGATTGAGCGAGCAGGTACTCTTCGAATTTACATTATGTCGACTAGACTTGACTGATTTTTGAAATACAGAGTACGACACTGGCCTACTCGCTCGCTTATTCGCTGGTGAGAGACAAATGGCAACCAAATCTCGCTCTAATCAGAATCATTTTGTAAATTATTTATTCATTTGATGGCATAGCAAGCCAGATCATGTAATTGTAGCTGCTGTCATATCCGGGTTCTTGTGATTCATGGACTCGCCTTCTTTCCGCTGAGATCGACCACAATTTTACCAAACGACTCTCCCTGCTTCATGATCTCGAACCCTTCGAGGGCGCCTTCGAGTCCGTATAAGACATGGGAAACTGTTGGAAAGATGCGATGTCTCTCGAGAAAGGCGGTCGCTTCTGTGAGATCGGCTTTCGATCCCATCGTAGAGCCTGTAGCACGGACTTGTAAGAAAGGTGAAATATTTGAATGAGGGTGATAGACTGACCGATGAGTCGCTGGTTACGCAAGACCTCGCGCATCGTCATGTTAATTTGCCTTCCAGCAGTCTTACGAAGAGAGTTAGTGTGCAAGTGCGCGTCGTCTATGGTCATAACTTACATTCCATAGCAGACGACGATACCTCCTTGTTTGAGGACTTGACCGACTTGCGCCATAAGCTGCTCACCGCCAGCAGAATCAATGACGACGTCAACATGCTTGATGCCATCTTTCTTGATAAGCTCTGCAAGCTGCGTCGACTAGTCGGCTAAATCTTACCATCAGTCAGCGTAGATCTGTAAGTCAATATGCGCACCATCTTTGTAGCATACAACTCCTTTCGCTCCGATCTCCACGGCTTGCTTGATCTGCGAGTGAAAGCCGCGTCGAGGTCCTCAAGGAGTACAATGCAGCGCGCAGGAACATAAGACATGAGGGTCGCGAGGGTGCTGCCGGAGATTCAGGATGGAGATAGGGAGAGGGTGTAGATTTCAAGCATGAGCTCTCCGGTAATGTCATATATGAGGAAAGATTTGCAGGATCTAGGAACGCCATGGAGCAGGTAGCCTTGTGGGAAGGGAATGCCGCGGTCAGCGTACCACTGTCGGACCATAAGCAAACTAGCGAGATGAAATGACAAAGTAACATACCTTCTCAGACTTCAGAAAATTCTTCGTGTCGTTCAACAGCAGCTCCTTCACTCCACGATGCTAGATATCAGTCGATTGCGCATGTAATCTGCCTCTCTCCAACTGACACTATAGTCTATGGGAATCCGTGAAGTAGCTTGCAGGTGCGCTACTGTCTGAGACTCCCTATAATTAAGAGTAGTTAGTGGCATGATATAAATACATCAACTTACCTTTAGACAGCCTTCTATCTCCCGTGTACCAAGAATTGTGGAGGCCGTCGCCGTCGATATGCTTGATTTGGAATGTGCACCTGCAATCGCGTCACCCTAACACCCTATTCATTGTGAGGTGAAGGCGTGTAGAAGGTGTAGAATCCAGATTTCTTCACAAATATTTACCTTAGCGAAAGTCTTCTCTACGCAGCGAGCACAATCTTACTTATCGTCCGGACGGTGGTGACACCGATCGTGTTCGCAATCGGGCTCAATACCGCTCTTTGCTTTCAACCACCTAACCGAGCTTGCTATCTTCCCTGTCGGGCCGATGTCCAGCCCGCCTAACACGAGCTTGCGCGAGGCACGAACATGGTCGATTACGCCGTAGCCATGTTCAAGGAGCTCAATCCCGATAAACGGGTTCCAGAAGGTGAATTCTTACCATTAGACGCGGCCGACGAACCGACGATCTTACGTGGATGTGCAGAGTATGCGGCGAAAAGGGAAAACGTAGTGTCCACCAATGAGAGGCTACAGCAGGAAGCTCAGGCGGTGCTGGACGTAATCGAGAACTTGGATGTCGCGCAGGCATTGAGGCAGGACGACTCGGAGGCGCAAAATCCGCAATACTTGAAAGACAACTATAACGATGATGGAACACGGTTTGTGCAAGTGGAGTGTGGCGAAGAGAAAGAATCTGATCTAATGCGTTGGTGCTGGATATTATGTGGATCCTCAGACGTACCAAACAGAATTTAATATCATATAACTGGAATGTGCTACGGTCGCACAATGAATCAGAATTTGAAGCGCATATTTGTACAGAACTTTGCATTTGTACCCTTGCTGCTGGGATGTTGGAGAGTGTGGGAATAACATTGACTCCGGGTCGAGATTCGGCGGCGTTCACAAAGCTTCACAACCTGGCTGAGCTCGAATCACGACCTTCTCGAGACTGGTATTGGTACTTGTACTTTTCTCCATATCCTCCAACCTCAGCGCCCCCCGAACACAATCCATCCTGTCACTGACAGTGACGACAGCTGCCGCTTCGTCTCACCGCACCTCGCCCAGGAAACTCGCCTTGCCTAACCGCCCTACCATACCCGCACCCCACGCCTCGGCTTCGCGATCTCCTCTTCGCGCGGACCCTGTCGCCAACGGGCCCGGAGGCGACGATCACACCAACCACGCGCTTGCTCATCATGCTCATGTGGCACACGCGGCCACAACGTCACATCTAAGCGCCCACAGCAACAGCACTATCCTCAATCTCAACCTTCTTCTCGCGGTGCGCCAAGTCTGAAAGAATACATCAGTGTCTTGCCTAGGCATAGAGCAACACAAAAGACTCATTTCGTCGATGATTGTCTCGAGCTCGATCTGTCGCATGAAGAGCGCGAAGAGGCGTCCGATACGGGCAGAACACATAATGAGAAAATAGACGTGGAAAGAGCCGATGCTTGGGATGGCGCTGTATGCGCTGGCCACGCTCCCCGAAAGCTGTGCGATGAACTCGGCAGGCAGCTTCTCCGCGAGCGTGTTCGTCGGCGTCGTCGATCCTGTGCCCACGTCAATGTCCATTAAAGCCAAAAGAGTCCCCATGCTCACCAACAGTGATCCCTAGTACGTTCCCAAGGTTGCGCACAAACACGAGGAGCTCGAGCGCTGGCCTGCAAGCAACGGCGGGAGGGGCGCGATATCGTTCTGTGGTTGTACACTGGCGTCACACTGATAGTTTCTTGAAGGTTGAAAGTGATTCCCTTCCCTTATGTGGAACGTATTCTCACGGTGTATGTCAGCTGACCGCGCTCAAGTCCCCTTCAGTCTGCATTGACTTTGGGCTGCACTCGAGTTCGATGGCTCGTCGGTTGGAGTGTCTGTCTCGACCTCTCGATGACTTCTGATTCCTTGACGTCTCACCACTGACATCACACGCGCTCGATCTCCTCCCGCTCAAATCACATGCGGCTTGGCTCTTTCTTTCTTGCACTCCGCCCAAGAACTACCGCCCAGATGCGCACGGCGAGCTTGCAGTGCCTGCCCACTTTCCAGGGCTCGAACTGTCAGGTGATGGAGTTGATGTGAGAGCACCCAGTTGGGAGTGACTGTTGAAGGCAGGGTTCTTGGTACGTCGTTGTCAGTTCTATTATCCGTCGACTTAGAGACTGATGGGGAGTAGATGTATACATACCTATAGACCTCACAGGGTGGGTTCAGGATATCATCATTAAGAGGGGAGACCTCGGCCTCTCCTTCGTGCCCACCGCTACAGGGTTGCGTCAAGGTGCGCATGCATACATGCCGTTGATCCCTATTCACGCTGACACGCATTCGTCCCAGTCAACCCTCGCGTTCAAAATCGATATGATGTCCCCCAGGGACCGATCTGTTTAGCCTGCATCTACATGCTCAATTCCACGGGAATCTAGTATCCTAGTGCGCACGACTTCGCCATACAAGTGTCCATGCCTCCTCGTCTTTTTGGAGGCTCTTGTAGGACGTCGCGCGCCCGTCGTTTGAGATAGCGGTGGAGCTGAGATTGGAGACCGTGTTCGTGTTAGTTGACTCGCGTTCCGGAGTTTGGGTGACAGCGACATATGGGCTCGCCGCGCAGCTTTCCGACCGATTCCACTTCCTCGTGGTTGTCTACACCTACACTATCAACGACGCGATTCTGCATACAATCGCCGTGAAACTAGCCATCCAAATACCACGCGTCTTGCCGCGAGGCATTTCTCTGCACCCGGCGCAAATCGCGCATCGACTCTGCCAGCCTGAAGAAGTCGGCCTCGAAGGGGCCACTCAGTATCGGCTTCTCGAGCTCCAAATGGTGGAGATATCGTCTCATACATGGAGATGTACTTTGTGGCGATGAAGGCGGTTATGGAGGTGCAGAACGGGCACAGGTGCCGGTCGTGCTCAACGTCGACGGAAACTGGCAGCAGTTGGATCCGGAGATGATTATCGCCGAAAGTGACTTCTTTTTATTGAATGGGAATTCGCTTCTGGTCACCTTGGCAAATGCGCGCCTCAGTTGCAGTCGCAGACGCCCCCACCAACACGTCCATATCGGCAGGCTGGGCTCGGTGGTGCGGATCCTAGCCGCAAACTGGAAGGGCGGAATGGGCACGAGTAGGGTTATCAAGCATGCGAACAGCAGCAGCTCCACTATCGAGTAGGACTACGAAGTGTTGCACGAGGAGGAGAAGACGAGGGTCGAGCTACTCACTGGTGGTACTCACAGGGATCAACCCTATTCTATCTTCCTGTCATATCACAATCTCCTACAGATGTACGTATTCTGTTCTGCTCTTCTGAGTGCTCTCACTGATGGAAGTGTCACAGAAGTTAGCATTCGTCCCTATCAACTTGCAGGAGCGCAGCACCTCGCTCCTCTGCCCGATCACGACTGCCCATTGTCTCGCGTATTTTCATCCCACCCAACGCAATCCTCTTCAAATGGCTCGTCTTCTGGTTGTGCGAGTCGGGGCATTACCTCGGATTGCTGTTCCACTTACAAGTGCTGGTGTTCCAGGTGACCTTGCGTCTTGCCCGCTTGAATCGAGCCTTGTGAGGCCTTTTTCGTCTTGACGCTATGCCATTACTAAATGTTCAACCTTCTTTCAGTCGTCGCCTGGTTCGCTAATATCTGGTAAACAAGACTTCACACCATTTCCAGCCCTATCTCAATTTCCAGTTCACCATCGATCAGTTTGCGAACCTCGGCGAGTCATATAGCGCACCATCTCTCAGTAAGCCTATTTTCCTCCTTCCCTCCGATCCCTATCTAATTCGAACCAGGGGTATTATTTGTGCCATCGTCGCGGGCCGCATCCTTATAGTCACCACCAAGTGCGTAATGTGTCGCGCCAAGGAGGGACCCGCCTCCTCGCAGGGGCAGTGTATCATAACCAAACCACCTTATCATATTATCCCGGCCGGAGTTCAAGCATGTGTTCGACATCCTTAGGCAGGACGCACTACCTGGTGACGAGCACCCTCTTCGATGCTATGTCCGCGAAGACCAGCGACCGAATACAGAAAGCAAAGATCATAACCTGCTTAAGCCTGGAGCTGCTCGAGGCGAATGAAAACCTCCTTTGAAAGAACTTCGTGAGAGACGGAACTGAGAATTTGCACATCACCATTGAGAACAAAGGTTAGTGACCTTGGGTGGTGGTATTCGCTGTCTGCTAACTGTTTCCAACAGCCATGATCGTACCTCCCATCTATTTTTGTCGCACTGGGGGCATATCGATAGCACAGCGTACATCGTCTGACCTGCCGTACGCCTAGTATCAACATCGACGGGGAACGTGTCGCTTCTAGCTGGCAGCAATATCGAGCCCCGCTGACTTTGCCTAGCTTCGTCGAGGTAAGCCTCATCAATCATTTGCCTACGACCAAGACTCACCAAGACTCTAATCATCCCATCATAGCCTGGTGATGACTTGAGGACCAACGATTGTCGCAATGCATGCTGCAATTGAACGTCTCCCTCCACTATCATCACACCTCTCCCGGGTAAGTGCCTCTTCTCCAGCCTCCACTCAAAACGTCTTGTTAACGTCCTCTTCCAGTTACACATATCGCCTTTGCACTCCACTTCTCTTATATTCTTTGATAGAAGGTGTTTTCGCATCGGCGGTAATGCTGGTCGAAGAAACGGTGGAGGGCGGGATGGGACATCTTGACATCATGAACCACATGTGGCTCGATATGGAGCCTGATAATAACCCACGAAGGCCACATGCAAGGAACGTTTACAGGATATCCACGAGATACTTCGCTACAATGCCTTCCCCACCAATTCCAGCATGTATATAGTACCGCATAGATTGTCGTACATAGAGTAGCCCTGCTATCGTGTTCGCGATTTGGAGCCTCCAGCAAGTCCTGAGATCAGCTAGACAATAGCTCGCAGCCAGTGTACAGAGAATAGTAAGCAAAGGGTCTGTAGGAAACTCACCGAAACATTATCATGTCGAGCCAACCGCAGTGAACATCTGCGCGGACTTGTGCGCGAGCTACAGTCGCGGATGTCAAATGTGCGTATTTTATTAAATCTCATACCGCTGCAAGATATCAGACCAGCTATCTTTCCCGCATCCACCTTCGGCGTGAAGCGCAACCCGATTCCATCCTCTATGCCCTGCCGGGCACTATGACATCGCTACATGGGCGAGCTCAGTGATGGATCTCTTTGGGTATTCCAGCTTGATGGTTATATCACTCGCACTAGTAACTGATTGTTGTTCAATTATAATACTTATCTCATTGCACGCTCAGCCGCGCCGCCAACCCGTGGCGAGCGGCTCCAGCTGGAACGCCGCCGCGAGTGCGGTGCTGCTCAGCTCGGTCGCCACGCCTTCCCTCTGGAGGTTTCCGAGAATGACGCTGCGCAGCGCAAGGCACGCCATCATGTTTGTAAAGGAGGTGTACATGTTGACCAGGATTACGTGGTCGGCGGTGGTCGTGATCAGCGGCGACTCGAGCGCGGCTAGATTGGCAAAAAAGAACAGGATCGCGGCGCTGTGATGAGTATCATTCAGATGGGTAATGATGAGATGAGAGGGGCCACCACTGACAAGTAATACAGCTGGCCGGATTGCAGCAGCGATCTGGACAGCCGGCGGAGGCCCCTGCCCTGCACCATGGACAGAAGGCGCGAGTGCCAGTCATCCCCAGTCGCCGCATCGGCCATTAAACGATAGGTGATGGCCACGAAGACCATTGTGTCGCCAAAAAATGTCGCGTATACCGGGAACGCGGCATACCTAGCTAGGTCTTCGTCGATGCAGATCCGCGAGCCAAGCTGATGATCTGGAACGATATCAGCGCGGTATGAAGGGAGCACACGTCACACACCTGCGCGCATATTAAGGTCAGTCACAACGGTGAGCGTGACGGTGCCAAGCCACATGAGGGCGAAGAGTGTGGTGATTCGCGTGGAGTTCAAGTATACCGCTCGCACGCGGAGAAGGAACATCATCGATGTTGACGCGACAGACAAGACGAACACCGTCCCCAGCAGTGCGGAGATCGGCGTGCAGCTGTGCAGCTGCGCGGCTATATATGGGGGGTCAGTCAGTGTCGGGATAGTCTATACACGGTGCACGCACTAGTGAACAGAACAAGGAGGAGCGAGCGCGTGAACTCGCTCGCGCTGCGTCTGTAAGCCAAGGCGCAGAGAAGGCGATGGGCCACATACCGCGACACAAAGTAGACTGCGAGTGGCCAGGTCAGACCGCCGCGCGCGGACACGATCGCGGCCTCCTCCGCGGCGGAGAGCAGCCAGTCGTAAGTATACATCTGTTTGTGGGTTTACTTTGAGCGGGCAAAAGGAGGCGGCGCAGGGGCTCACAGTCAGCTGCGCGCCGAAAACGAAAACGACGGTGTGGTGCGGGGCGGGCATAGTGCTGCAGACGAGCCCGACCGATTTGCGCAGGTACATATCGTACGTAAGGCGGGGAGCTGATTTGCAATTAGTGCCACTGTTGGGATATGTAGGATTTAGGGTTTGGGGTGATGGCACTGACATGTATAAGCCGAGATCGAGTGTACAGCGTTGGTATAGCACGACGTTGCGCAGATACGGCCTTGATAGTGCAGCTACTATGGTGTAGAGGCGAGCGCAGGAGGTACATCAGTGTTTTCGTTGGGTTGTAAAAACAGGTCCAGACACCCTTTACAAGCTTTACAGGTTTTACAGGTTTGAACGTAATGAGTCTTGCCCATTTTTGGTAACAGCCACTCGATGAAGATTGTAGTCCTGCAGCAGTCCTGTCGCGCACTTTCGGGATAAAAATTATATCGTTCTGTAGGTAGTATCGAGCGCAAGACGAGTATGTCCTGGGCAGAATGCGCGGCGCAATAAAATACAGCGTATGGCGTCCTGGAACTATGTCGGAGTCTTTCCGAAGCGCTTGTAACTAGTACAACCTGTAAAGCTCGGCTACCGTTTTCCTGATGTAGTGGTTTGTCCCACCACTGGCAGGCAGGCAACGGTCGCGGTGGGCGCTGCTAGCGCGCCGCAATTCGTTCTGCTTTCGATGATCTCCGAAAGCGTAAATAGTTCGCATACACAGGCAATAGGATACGTACAATTATATTCGAGACTCGAGTACGGCTAGGCAGGGCTAGGCCCGACTCGGATTTCCCACCATTCGAATCGGAAGCCACATGTACAGTACTTGCTTACTGGGGGGGAGCTCACGGCTTATGACCGCTGAACATGCCGTGATTGTACGTAACTTTACAGACACATTGCTAGAATCAGATTGTACATTTGCAGTTCTCCCGCCGGGCCGGGCGGTAGACCTATGTTGGCGCTATCGTCGTGCATCCACTACGTCTCTCGCTGGTCGACCTCCCTATCTCCATCTATGGACTTGCTGGAGGAGTGCCATTAAATGGCGGGGAACTCGTCCCATTTTTGAACCCGTGATATCCCAAGGAATCGCCACAGCACCGCATTCGGCTATTCATGTAACATGTCAAGCTTTGCCGTAAATCGCAAGAATTGAGTGATTATTAAGCACGGCTCGATCGAGATCTGCCAAGTTCCCTTCTGCAATGCACTTCGCACCTACCGCTGCCCCGTCGTAGAACCAGCATGTCCCATCAATGTCGAACAGTCTCGCCGTGAAGTGATAAGCTGCAAGGTAAATAACCCCTCTCAAAAAAAGCTTCCTTGACCGCACAGGCCCAGGAACAGTTATCCACTGCTCGATTTCCATATCAGCCTCGTTCCACATGAATATTAACAACGAAATTGGTTTGGTAAATGTACGCTCCTCTGTGATCGTGGCACCACACTGACAGTTACTATCATGATCATGCAGAATATCGTGTTCAAACCAGTCAGTTGTAGTGTCATGTCGCTCCTGATTGGGTCTGCCGCAGTTTACAATATACATCGCCTATCCCAATGGTTCTTCGTCGCGGGCCCACAGAGCGGTTAGTCAAGTTCCGAGTCCAACAAGCCACGTGCCCTCCAACGCCCAGATCGATGAAACTCCACCACCACCACCTCGCAACCCACTCCCATTAAACGTCAACCGCTCTCCCGCGAGCCCACTCGGCAAGAAGCTCATCTAGGATACACGCGACATCATCGAGAGCATCCGAGTGATGGTCTAGGAGAAGAACGCGGAGTGTAGTAGGCGACCTCGGAGCTGCGAACACGCTGATTGAGGACACAAAGCACGACGAGGGCCTGCAAGAGTGGTTCTCGAACGTAGAAGCGTACGTCCGCACGGTGCGTTCCACTCTACTTCTGTGTGACTATCAGATCTTGATGCCCATCTGCAATGCCTCCTTGACGTTGGCGACGTGCTCGAGCCTGACTGCAACAACCGCGGGAACCAGCTGCGCAAGTCGGGGCACCAATTCTACGACGGCAAGTACAACGGCCACTTCGACAATCTGTTCAACTCGACGGACACGTCCTGCAAGGCGATGGGCAACGACACGCTCAACGTCCGCTTCGGCGAGGATTGGGCGCGCCTCACACGCGACCTGCTATTCGACAGCAAGGGTAGGCTCAAGTTCAAGCCGGAGCTGTGGAACGATGTCAGGAAGGTGATCCTACCAACACTCGTAGACAAGGCGAGTCTTCGTTTGAGTCAGTGTCATGAGGACTTTCCTGACGCACGCTCGCTTTTTTAGGTTGGCTACATCCCCATTCCGCGCATTGAGTACACAGACGACGCGCTCGACCTCGTCGTCGAGAACCTCACGCTCTTGGGTCGCAACCTGTTCTCGAATATCGTCTCGCTCGAAGCCCACAACTTCATCAAGTTCTCTCCTCAAGCGGTGATCCAGGACGAGAACCATCGCGAGTTCACTCTCACTTTCCGGCCAGATGCTAGCGGACATGCGTGATGTCGCTTTCTAGTTCTGCAAGAAGACTGGAATCCCAAAGCTCAGCAACTCTGGGCTCGCGGAGAGGGTCTCACTGTATGTCGCTTCTCTTTCTTCCTTGCGATATTGACACTGATATCAGTTGTGCACAGGCCACGGTGCATCTCGTCTCGTCGAACAAGGGCAAGTCCTCTGTGTTCAAGGTCAAGAACATCGTAGTCAAGGTCGACACGCTCGACTTTTTGATCCACGACTCGAAGCACGACTTTTTGTACAAGACCCTCAAGCCGCTCGCAACTGGGAGAAGCTGATCCTAAAGGCGATCCGCAATGCGATCACCACTGGTACGGAGTACGTCGATGGACAGCTCGTTGGCGTACGTGATCGCTACGCCGCGTCGAAGCCGACCAAGGGCGCGAGCCGCACGCAAGTTCTCCAGGACGTGAGTCTCATCATGTCATCATATTTGGACTTGTCGCTCATGATGCGTTCTAGACTTTTGCGCATAAGGATGACGTGTTGACAACCGCCTCCCATGCGCAGGCCAAGGCCTCGCAGTTCAAGGTTGTGCACAACAAGCGCGAGCGTGAACGTACCCGATTAGGGCTGTCACGCTCTTCTGGGGTCGGGTGCGGTCGGAGCTGTCAAACGACGGCAGCTCTCGCTCGCGTGGCTCGTGCCGCGCCCGCTGAAACTCCGCCAGCGTATCCCAGGGCGAATTAAAGGTTGCTTAAGTAACTTCTAAGCGCACGATAGTCATATTCAAGGTATCCAAGCTTGATAGCGACGGATTCACTATATCCTCAACAGCACCACGAGAACTGCAAGCCATAATAGATATTGTGATTCCACGCACTAGATGTTTATAAAGCAGGCGAAAATATCTACTTTGCAGGTACCTGCTCCGATGTCAGCGACATGAATTTCTTAGTCATTTCTGCCAACGCCTTGTCCTTGTCTGCCGCCAGCGCCAGTGCCGCGTCCTTCGCCGCCAATGCCGCCGCCAACGCCGCGTCCTTCTCCACTGCCGCCGCCCTCTCTGCCTGGAGCATCTCTTTCGTCAACGCATGTCTCTCTTCTGCGGAGCGTCGAATTTGTGCGTTAATCTTGATAATAGAGTGATCAGCAAGTATGATATAGACTACATTTGTGATCACTTACCTGTTCCTGAGTCAATAGCCTCGAATCTGCAGCGATTTTGGCGTCCCACACGCTCCGAATAGCGTCCTGGACCTCTTCGCTATCATGTGTTTTTGCTGCCTCCGTGATGCGGACGCCGCCGCAAGTGCCAGGTCGGTTTCTGCGCGTGTGTGTAGTGATGACGCCGTGATGACGCCTTTCAATGGCTGTCCACAGCGCTCCAGCGTACCAGTAGCAATTGCTTTTGATTACGTGGTAATGGATCGCCTGTTCTGAGACGGCACAAAATAGCGCTGCAAGGTCTAAGATTGTGAGGGGGCTGGTTGAGCCCCGTGGCAGTAGAAGAACCTTGTGTTCTTGGTTTGGAGTTTGATCGGCGTGGGTGCGATCACCGCGAGGGGCGAATCCGGCGCGATCATCTGCGAGGAGCACAGAGGAAACATTCGGAGATTGTCCAGAGTTGGAGTTGGTATCGAGAGTGAGTGATGATGCGGAGTTCATTGGAGAGTTGAATGTGCTAGGCACCCCTCCACCGCGCTCGACAAGACACCAAGCTGTGGTTGGCTCGACTTGGGGACCGGTGCGATATGCGACTTCCAGTTCCAGTAGCTCGTGCTCGGGGACCTTGCTACTTTTGAAAAAATGGACACTGATGATAGTTGATGCCCGTGACGCGACGATGTTGGCGGGCAAGCGTGCATTGTTTGCCCAAAATTCCACTGGTACAATTTGCTCCTTGAGAGGTTGGAAGAATGAATCGGTCCCGGAGAGCTCTGTCATTGGTGGTGCTGAGTGCGAGAAGAGAGAGGTGAGGAATGCACGAAGGCGACGGAAGTGCATGAGCGAAGAACGACAATGCAATGAGGATGATGTGTGGATTAGGGGCTTCCTCGATCAACGCTTCACATCAACTCGCACATCGAACCGAAGCATGTTAGGGCCACCCGTTTGGAAAGGTGCTCAAGGATATACAGTAGGTTCAGTTCAAGGCTGGGTCAGTACTGACTGTTGCGCCATGAACTCGTCACTGTCTCGTTCTAGTATTCCCTTAGCTTGTCGACACGGTCGGCTCCTTTCCTATCTCCCTCGCTGTTTCACCTCCAGTTCCCTCTTCTCCTCTAGCTATAAGTGCATGTATTCAATGTCGCCTTTACTTGGAGGTTTATGAGAGCAACAAGAGCCCCTGCGGAGAGTATGAAGCAGGATATTTGACGAAGAGTCCGCGCAGATGACCAGGTAATGAATGTTCATGGATATTTTAGTTGATAATTGGTTTGAATGTGTGATGTACTACATGGGGTGACTATGGTACAGTGTAATTATGCGTGATATGATTCAGTCTACAAAGTCCTAGCAGTATGATGACCTTAAGATCACGCTTAATAGTGAGCATAGCAGGAATGCTTGGGCAGACGGTGACTGTATTTGATGACTAGCTACAGAAGAGTCAGTGTTGCATTTCCATGAGAGAGATAAATCACTGACGAAACACACAAGCATGAGCGCGAACGAGATCCCGCAGGTAGCAACAACCCGCCGCTGGGCCCGCGCCTTTGGAAGAACATGCGCCCAAAGAGCGGGAACATGCTCGTCATCGATGGGGGGAAGAGGTTGTTTCCCGCGAGCACAGACACGCGTGGTGCAGGTGCGAGATTGAGATGGACCACATGATCGACTGGAAGGCAAGGAAAATGTCGGGGAGGTAAAGCACCGCAGCGATGATGGGCATGATTCTTGCATGGAGGATACGATCAGCCTCTTGGCGACGTGAGGGTGGCTGGGAGAGTCACCAGTGTACCGAGACACGCGAGGCCCAGCCGAAGATGAACAGAGGCACGGGAATGAAAATGCTCACCATGAGGCCGATCTTGAGCGGGCTTCGAGGGCGAGGTTGTGGTTGCGGCGTGTTATGCGCGGTTCCATTTGCTGTTGTACAAAACGTACAGGACATAGACGGTGTGCTGAGACAGATGTGTTAGCTTGGAATCATCGAACGATGCACAGGGATGCTTACTGCGATTGATCTGGTGACAACGATGTTACAAACGGAAGACTGCCGACTCCCCAGTTTGAAGTGGTAGATGGCATTGAACGCCAGCGGGAGCGCTTGGAACAGCGAGTGCGCACAAGTCAACCGCGCCTATATTCGAAAGGAGGGAGGGGTACCCAGACTCAGGTAGAATACGGAGAGAGATATGGAGTCCATGGAGACGTCAAGGTCGGGACTCGGAACTGCTCCAAGCTGGACGACAGGGACTGATGCCGAGCACACCTAGAGATGAGTCACATCTCTATACACATTTCTTATCTACTCAACTGTAGCTAGAAAAAATGATTTGGGATGTTTCATACTATCATTACACAATGCCCAAATTTCAGCCAGCAGGGAGCAGTGGAAAGGATAGATAAAACTGTCTGAAGCTGAGCGGACTCGGTTTCGGAGGAAGTGATGGCGCCACTGCAGCCGTGCCACATTCTCCTGGAATTCATTTTGTGCTAATTACGCCTCTTGCTATGTCCTTCTCTTACATGCATATGCATCATGATCACATGTCTTATTCCATTGCTCTCTTGTGTGCGTATACCTGCCCCCTGCCTCACTCAAATTCCCCGCCTCGCTTGCGCACTCCGATTCG